>JAOPHQ010004644.1:22500-65000 GCA_030340625.1 Merluccius polli | reverse complement strand
AGAGAGAGAGAGTGACCCACAGAGACCCGGGCGATCCAGGCTTTTTAATTACCGTCTGCTAATTACGAGAGAGACGCATCATTAAGCGGAGAGGCGAGAGAGAGAGATAGAGGGAGAGAGGGAGAGAGAGAGAGAGAGAGAGAGAAGGAGAGAGAGAGAGACAGACCCCTAGGCGTCCAGGACTCCCTGTCTTTCCCCTCTCCTCATCCACTCTCTCCCTCTCTCTTCTCCTCTTCTTCGTGTTTTTTTTCATGACCCCAATCTTCTGTCCCAATTAGCAAATCCCCCCCCCCCCCCCACTCACTGCCCCAAACCCACCCGACTCCCACACCCAACCCCTCTGCTACTCTCTTCTTACCCTTACCCCTCACACCCCCCCCCCCCGCCTGCCCCACAACCCCCAGTGTTTGGTCCCTGGTGCGTTCCCTTCAACCGCCGCCGTGGCCGTTGTCTAAACAGACATTAAGCACACACAGACACACACACACACACACAAGCACACACAAACACACACACAAGCACACACACAAGCACACACACACACACACACACACACACACACAGTGTCGACGGCCGGGACGTGCCGGGGGCAAGGCAAGCTCCGCCGCACTTCCTTTAAAAACACACATTACACACACACACACACACACACACAAGTGAACACACACACACACACACACAAGTGAACACACACACACACACACACACACACGCCAGAGCCATTAGAGGAGACAGTGCTAAAGAGGCCGCGTGGACACCTCTGTCTTGCCGCGCCATGACTAATGTGGCGTCACAAGCTGTCATCCATGCCTCGCTGAATTCACTCCTCTCTCTTCTCCATCTTCTCTATTTCTCTCCCTCCCTCTCCCTCACCCTCTCTCTCTCTCTCTCTGCATCTCTGCGGCCTCTTATAGATCCCCCCCCCCCCCGCCCCCCCCACCACCACCGCCATCGCCGCCGCTCCTCCCCATGTCTCTTATGTGTTTTGATTCTTCACCTCTCCCCCTCGCTCCGTTTCCGCCAGTCTTGTCTTGTGTGATATTTAGTCTTTTTTTACCCCGTGCCTCGAATAAACTTACTCTTGTAGTTTATTTTTGGTGGGGGGGGGGGAATTGAGTTATTTTATATTTGCGTGGAGGCGGTGGCCTCGAGGGGGGGGGAGGAGGGGGGGGGGGGGGGGGGGGGGGGGGGGGGGGTAAATGGAGCAGGGCCCCGCTCGACCGGGGAAACGGAAAAGGGGGTTGCCGGTTTGATCCGAGAACTATTAAAGCGCGGCGTCGAGCGGCTTGTTTCACTTTGCATTGTCGACGCCGTCCGCGGATGTGTCCGGAATTCGCCGAGTAACGCGCCGGAAGAAGAAGAAGAAGAAGAAGAAAACGCGGCTTTTGAGTACATCTGCGAGTGGCTCAAAAAGAAGACGTCTATAAGGAGAGCAGTGTAAACGCAGTCCATTTGAAATACTTCACAAGCGTGGCAACATCAAGGACGTCTGCCTGTACCTTTGATTAAACACCCCCCCCCCACCCCCCCTCCCCACCCCCCCCCCCACACACACACACACACACACCTGAAACACCATGAGACCTTTTAAGGTAGAGATAGCAGCGGTACATTACATATTTGGTTGCTCTCCCCAGATCCTCTCTACTCCTCTGCCTCTCATCTTGAGGTAAAACGTGCTCCCTTACAGACCCAGGGGGGGGGGGGGGGGGGGGGGGGGGCATGGAGTGGGGGGTGGGGGGGGGGGGGGGGGGTGGGGTGTATGCTAGAGATAGGGCAGAGATCAGCTGCTGGAGGGATCTCTTTTGCACTCCTCTGCCAGCAAGACCATCTGGAACAACCCGGCGTTGAGGTGTGGGGCCACGCCACCGCCATGGGAGAGAGGAGAGGGCAGGGGATGGGGGATGCGGGATGGGGGGAGAGGATGTGGGAGGGAGGAAAAGAGGATAAAGAAGAGGAGGGTGAGAGGGAAGGTGAGGAGAGGAGAATACAAGGGTGGATCGTGGAAGAGGAAAGGGGAAGAGGAGAGGGGAGAAGGAGGATACAGAAGAGGAGAGGAGGGTGAGAGGAGAGGATAAGAGGAGACGGGAGGAGAGGAGAGGAGAGGAGAGGAGACGAGAGGAGACGAGACGAGAGGAGAGGGCAGGGAGAGAGCTGTGGAGAGAAGGAGGAGGAAAAGGAGGATACAGGACAGGAGAGGAGGGGAAACGGATGGGGACGAATGGGAGGAAGAACTAGGGGAGGAGGAAAGGTATAGGAGAAGAGGGAGGTGCAAAGGATGATGGGAAGCGAGGAGCAGCAGTGTGACCAACAGAGAGTTTCTTGTGGAAAAATAAAGATTTAAAGAAAAGA
Organism: Merluccius polli; assembly: GCA_030340625.1. NCBI lineage: Eukaryota > Metazoa > Chordata > Actinopteri > Gadiformes > Merlucciidae > Merluccius > Merluccius polli. The sequence continues at coordinate 62,648 of JAOPHQ010004644.1, read as the reverse complement.
GACAGTAGACGCCAGACAGAGGAGAGAATTAGGTAAGGAAATATAGGACAGACATGAAATATAACCCGATCAACAAACATAGAAACCCATTGAAGCACTTTGAAGGATGTATTTCTTAGGAAAGAAGAAAGCTTGTCTCCTATTATGAGACAAGCTTTCTCTTAATAAAGGACACCCTTTGAATTGAAGTTAGGATGCGTGTCATGTAGAGACCAACTAAACGCAGATAGCGCTGAAAGTGGGCTGTCAATCAGGGGCAGCCCTTGACCCTCGTTGGCTGATGAGGGTACTCTGGGGGCTGGACCCTTGTAGTTGTCCCAGGCTGATTGGACAGTTGGCTGTCAAGAGCTCTACTCATCAACATTGCAGAAACGCTGGAATAGGCCAACGGCGTGACATTGAGAGATTACCGAACGCGGTAACAACTTCAGAAGTGACAACAGTTACGGCCGAAACAATTGGCTATAGTTGGGTTTGTTAGAGTTGGTGTTGGCAGTGTGTGTGTGTGTGTGTGTGTGTGTCTGCGTGTGTATGTTTGTTTGTTACAGTCAGCACATTTGTATTGCACTAACTAGGGCGCATGCCTTTTGTGTTGGTTTTTTTTTGGTCCGTTAACTAAATGATTATCAATGTCTGCCAAAAATGGACACGTTAACAACCACGGGGCCATGAGAGATAAAATTGCGAACAATTACACCAATTAACGTGATTCAAAAGTCATTAGCCGATTTGTCACAATCTATTCCCTCTGCGGCCGAGCTTATGTCTTCACAAAAGACACATTTTCCGTCTCTTCAATTTGTTGAGCATGTATGTGTGTGTGTGTGTGTGTGTGTGCAAGTGTGCATGCGTTTGTGGATGTGTGCGTGCGCATATGCATGAACCTTTACGTGTGTGTGGGTGCGCTTGCACGTGTGTGTGTGTGTGTGTGTGCGTGCATATGCGCATGCATGTGTGTGTGTGAGCGCGAGTGAGGTGTCAGCGTTTTATCGGGCGTCGGGTCCTGTCACCCCACCTTACGGACGCAAAAGACCTCTGTCTCTGCTGACATTTTAATTTGTCACCGCCGCCCGTCCCGCTGCCGTCAATACAGCATCAATGCATCAGAACAAACGCCCCCCCGGCCGCCGGGGGGATTCCTGGACTCGATAGTATTGATACGCGGCCCCTGATTAAGGCCTCAATGGCACGGGCTGCAGGGTCCGCCTGCTTTGGGGCCTGGCAGAGGCAGAGAGAGAGAGAGAGAGAGAGAGAGAGAGAGAGAGGGGAGGGGGAGAGAGGGAGGAGGGGGGGAGAGAGGGGAGGGAGGGAGAGAGGGGAGGGGGAGGGAGCGAGAGAGAGAGAGAGAGAGGGGGGGGGGGGGAAGAGGAGGTGCAGGGAGGGAGAGGGACAGAGGGAGAAGTGGAAGAATCAAGAGAGGAGGGTGGATAAGGAGAGGAAGGGAAAGTGAACGTGAAAGGAACAAGGGAAAGGAAACAAGAGAGGAGATCAGAGAAGAAGAAAGGAAATAAAACAAGGAGCAGAGCAGAATGACTATTTTGACAATATTACGTCATACAGACTGTTATCATACACATGTTAGCGCGAGAAACATTTTACAGTTTACAACCGTTTGTTTGATATAGTATGTTAGTGTGTTAGGGCCGGTCCTCAAGCCGATCATTAATCTGTGCATGGCACAAACTTTCCCAAGGTGCGATATATACCACCCAACGCGTTTGCTGGGCTTTGCTGAGAAGTACGTGCTACTACGCCGCCGTAACCATGGCGATCTGGAGACAAGGTGTGAGTGTGAAGGCTCTCAACCTGCCTATTTACTTTAATTCACACACACACATCACACGTGTACACACACACACACACACAATACAGAGTACACATGTACACACACACATATGCACCCCACCCCACTACACTTTGTGTGTACACACACACTCCCCGCACACACACACACACACACACATGGTCAATTTCTACCCCCCGCCGCCCCCCCCGGCCCGGGACGGTCATTACACCCTGACAGCGGTGTCCGTCAGCGGGGGCCGAGACGCCTCGTCCCAGACGTCAATACGGGCTTGGCACACCTCGCCCCGTGGCGCCCTTTGAGACTACACCACTGTCCTGCACACATCAGCAGAAACACAAGCCCATGTGTCAGGCTGCTGCTCCTCCCTCCCTCCCTCCCTCCCTCCCTCCCTCCCTCCCTCCCTCCCTCCCTCCCTCCCTCCCTCCCTCCCTCCCTCCCTCCCTCCCTCCCTCCCTCCCTCCTCCCCCCCCCCTCTTTCTGTCTTTCTATTTCTCCCTCTATACCTCTATCCCTCGATCCCTCCCCTCTCTCTCTCTCTCTGGGCCTCTTTCCCTTCATCCCCTCTCCCATCCCTCTCTATACCCCCATCCCTTCATCTCTGCCTCTATACCGCCATCCCTCCCCCCTCTCTCTCCCTCCCCCTCTCTTTCTCTCTTTATTCATCCCTCCATACTCTCCCTTCTCTCTCTTGCTCTGTATTCCTCCCTCCCTACATCCCTCCCTCCACGCTTTATTGCTTGCTATACCTCTCTCCTTTCATCCCTCCCTCTCCCTCCCCTCCTCCCTCTCTCCCTCTCCCCTCCTTCCTTCCCTCCCTTCCACCCTCTCTCGCTTGCTCAGTCCACTCTGTCCCCTCTCTCCCCCCCTCCCTCCTCTCTCTCTTCCTCCCTTCATCCCATCCTCTCCCTCTCTCCTCCCTCCGTCCCCTTCTCCCCCTTGTTCAGTCCACTCTCTCCCTTCCCTCCTTCTCTACACCCTCCCCTCCCTCCCCCCCCCCCCCCCCCCCCCAGCTTGGTCTGGTCCCAGGGGCAGCGGGTCAATCCTAATTGTATGCTAATCAGGGCCTTGCACACGTCTCCCTGACTGCTGCTGACGATCGATGGGTGACATCAAGGTATTGTAGCCAATGCAAAAGAGAAAAGCCTCTGTAGTCAACAAGGATGACAAGGGGTGGCGTGTGTGTGTGTGTGTGTGTGTGAGTGAGCGTGTGCCGCCGAACAAGTGCCCCTCAGTGCAGTGCATACTCGTTGATTTTTATTTTTAAAGGCGGCAGGCCTACGTGTGTATATACATATACTGTGTAAATATACCCAGTAGGATATACCACATCGCTTTCTCTCTCTGGAGGAATCTCTATCTCCTTCTATACTTTATCAATGACATGTGTATTTATATTATAGCATGTGTGTGTGTGTGTGTGTGTGTGTGTGTGTTACTATGTATTATATATCTGTAAACATGAATTTGCCCCCTCTTATTGTAGGTGTGCTCAGAAGAGGAGTACTGTTACATCTCAGAGGACGACCTTGAACTTGACCCTGGCTCTTCATTAACAACAACACATGTGTTTTCATGGATGCAGTCTACAATGGCCCTGGTAATTCGCCGAGAGTACAGCGCACACAGGCCGTCTATGCATAAACTAAGTTAAAGTGTTGAGTGTTTTACACCTAGGTTGTTGTTGAAATGATAACAACATAATAATGATAATAATCATTATAATATCTATCCATCCACCGTGTCTCCCCCTTCAACTCGTGCACAAGACAACACACTAATGTCTTTTCCTCTCATTTTCTCACCTAACTAACTCCAGGCCTTCATCAAAACACCCACACCACTGCTCCACCTCAAGCAACCTGTCCTGCTCTTGCATTACCATCAACAGAATCCATTTACTATCTCTCTCTCTCACTCTCTCTCTCACTCTCTCTCTCTGTCTCTCTCCCTCCCTTCACTCTCATTCCCCGTTCTCAGGCCCACCCACCATCTCCTACTACTAATGGTCCTATGGTGTCTCTGTCCTCTGACCTCACTCCACCAGCGCCCCCCCAAACCACCACCACCTGCAGTGGCTCTTTCCCCAGCCCCCCCCTCCACACACACACACACTCGGTACGGCCTACTGATATTGGGGTCAGTGTAATCCGGGCGGGTACGTAAGCTCTGCCATAATCCCCGTCAATCTGCCGCGATTAAACACAAAAAAGATGTCTGAAACAAGAGCGATGGGAGAGGAAAAAATAATCATTTCTGCCATTACGCAAAACATGCAGCAGGACAAGAGGGTAGAGTGGGAGCGAGAGACATAGCCAGAGAGACGGAGAGAGAGAGAGAGATAGAGGGAGAGAAAGTAAAAAAATGCACACGTGTTAAGGTAACAGGATAGTACATCTCTGTTTTCCCCTATCTGGAGGTTTTTGTTGGCGGTGGGATGACTGCGAGTGCAGCTGCACAGCTCTATTCTGGGTGTAAACATCGCACCTCTTTCAGTTTCTTTTGGGGCTGAGCCCGGGGAGAAGTGGGGCGGGGGGGGGGGGAGAGGGTCAGTTGAGGTAATGAGGTTGAGTCACAGGGAGTGTGTGTGTGTGTGTGTGTGTGCGTGCATGCGTGCGCGTGCGTGTCTCTCTGCTCCTCGCGTGGATCGGAAAAAACACAAGGGTGGTGTGAGGTTAACAATATAGAGGTCCTTCGCAGTCCGCTGTCTTGTTACGCAAGCCTTCCCTCGTCACTTTGACCTTCATCTTGACCTTGAGAGACCTTGAGTGCTGAGTAGTTGCATCACTGCCTGGGCTCTACTTAAAGTCTGTCTCTCTCTGTACAAAGGCAGCCACAGCACAAGAGAACATTAGATGTAAATAAATGATACCTTAATGCTGGCTTTTTCATCTAAATTTAAATCTTTAAATCTAAACCAAAATGGCAATGCATGAGTGGGGGGAACTAGTGTCAGACAAAACAATATATATTTTAAATAGCATCCATTTGCAGTCCAGCACACATCAAATGAGTTATTGCGTTTGCTTTTATCTCTAGATCTCTAGGTATTTCACTCTCTTGAATCACTCTACTACTAGTAGGGGTGTGCATCTCTCTTTTCAAGCACGATTTCAATACGCATCTCGATACATGGGCTCCGATACGATACAGCAACGATACTTTCTAGTTTGAAACGATTTGGTGCGATTCGGTTCGATTCGGTTCGATTCGGTTCGATTCGATACACTTATAGAATACCAAGAATACCAAGGTGAGTACCGAGCGCTCACCTTTGGGTACTTACCGATACCTTGTACTGATAAGAGAACTTATAAATGCAATTTTCAGTTACCACAATAGTAAGAATGCTTTTGAATAAGAGATAGAGATTGAAAAAAATTAAATAAAAGTACACTAAATAAATGAAATCCTGCAATCAAAAATAGCACTTAACATGTGCTGGTACATTTGCCAAGTAAGCTTACTGACTGATTAAAATTTAAGCCACAAAATAAAATGACAAAAATTAACTAAAGAGCATTAAACTTAAACTTATGGAAATTATATTTTCATAATGAACAAGTCCAGAGCTCACAATGTAATTGTGCATACAATATTCACCAATAACCCCCCCCCCACACCAAAATGATACATTCCCCTGGGAACAGCCTTACAAATGTGTAAAACTAAACATTTTCAAAAACTAAAAACTAAACTAAACTAGCAAACCCACTTTAAAAACTAATTCAAACTAAACTGAAATTAAAAACAAAAATAAAAACTAATGAACATTTTTAAAACTGTAATAACCTTGGTTCTGTCACAATGTCATGTTGTATGACGGTGGTCCGGCCAGGTGTGGCGAAGATATTGAAGAAGATATTGCACTATTGGGATATCAGCTCCTGGAGGTCTTGTTTCTGATGAGGACCAAGTTGCTCTCTCATGGGGTCTGGTATCACCTCTGCAGGGAACAAGGTAGTTTCCTGGACACCAGCTTCCTGGATGGTGACTGTGGTCGCCCCCTCTGGGAAGTGGGGAGCGTTCTCTAGTTCAGTATGGTCCGAGTCCTCAGTGGAGCTTTCTGAGGAATGGGCCATGCACACTTTCTGGGGCTTTGGGACCTTTTGTTCACTTACACCCCTGTGTCCTGCCAGTGCGGACATGGAATTTCCAATAACGCGCAAAGTCTGTCCCCATTAAAAAAAAGTCTCTCCCCATTAGCACTGGTATGGGTAGATTCTCTACCACGCACACCGAAGTATGGTCTGGCTTCGGGGGGGTCTGGATTTGTACCCATGTGGGATACAATCTGGAGTCACCGTGCACACAGTATACAGTGACTGTTCCGTGTGTGGGCTCGCCAGTGCTTTCTGGGCAAACTAGACTGACCAGAGTCCAACTGGGCCTCAGCATCCTTGTTTCCTATTTTTACGGGAAAACTGGGCTTTTCTGCATCCTCGTGCGCCCAGCAGAAGGTTAGTTCCAGGCAAGGTGTTATTTTTGGCCATCCTGATTGATTCAGGGCCAACCAATGGGGGTTTGGTTCTGTAGGGCCTTTGGTCCCACTGCTCCATTGAATCAACCTAAGTGAAATCCACCTCTGAGGTGGGATCCAAATGATCCTGAAATTTTGGTATCAAATTGATCCAGATATCTGCCTTAACTTTTGAAATATCCAAATCCAGCCTTTTATCTGGATTCAAGGGAGGATTGGATTACCGGAGCAGAATCCTGATCTTCAGGATCAGGATTATCTGGATCTTTTGAAACTTTTTGAAATACTGGCCCTGGCCCCAGTATTTCAAAGGTGATCTGACAGGATTATCCTATTTAGATTGGATTAAATCTAGATCTGATCTCAAAACTGGGTATTTCAACACAGATCCAGATAATCCTGATCCTGAAGATCAGGATTCTGCTCCGGTAATCCAATCCTCCCTTGAATCCAGATAAAAGGCTGGATTTGGGTATTTCAAAAGTTAAGGCAGATATCTGGATCAACTTGATACCAAAATTTCAGGATCATGTGGATCCCACCTCAGAGGTGGATTAAGTTTCAGATCCACTTTTCCTAGATATTGATGGTCATTACACTTAATCTAAAGTGTTAGTGTTTTACTTTTAACAAATAATTAAAGCAGCCTAATTGTAAGAAATGTAAAGCATAGTCAAATATTTGACCTCACTTTATGAAACTGCTGTAAATAAGAGTAACAATTACAGACCTATTTCTCAAATTCTAGTTTCAAACATGATGGTGGCCTTCGGCAATCTGTAGTGGCTGGCCTCGGCGGCAGTTAGGTCCTGGCAGGCCCACTGGGCCTCCCCAGTCAGGAATAGGGCGAGGATGCCTCCCCATTCAGTGGGGGGCCACCATTCCCTCTCGGCTGTCCATTCAAAGACCTCCAAGTAGGCCTCAACATCATCATTGTGAGACATCTTGATAAGGAACTCTCTTGGTGCCTGGCTCGATCCTGATCTGTGCCAGCTTGACCGTGGCTACTTGCAGTTCAGCCTGCCCTTTAACAACAGTTTGATGGCTCCCTCCATTCTTTAGCTCATGGTGAGTAGAGACCTAGTGCCTGCATTCTCCACCATATGTGGCAACTCTAGCTCTAAAAAGCTAACCACGTGAGAGAAATAAGGAGGACGTCAGGCGTTTGCAGATGAAACCAACAATAGGGAAAAGGGTTGTGGAGCAAAACAACTTAAATTCAGGCGAATCATGCCGCTTTATGGAAATAGTTGAGCAAGCGTTAAGCAAATGTCAGTAGTCAACATTTACTTTAATACAATATAAGTTGTAATGGTGGTATTCATGTTTGGTCTACGTGTGCATAAACATATTCTAGCAAATGAAGAGGCTATAAAGTTGCTTAATCATCAGTGTGAATTATATTTTCCTAGATATTTTAGCATAGATAGGTCAATTAATACGTTACGGACCCAGATGGCGTCCAGTGACATGCGTCAGAAAAAAAACTTGGCAGCATAGATGAAGACTATAGAGTTTAGTTTACTGAAAATGGCAAATTTTGACAAAGATTTGGATTGTGCAATAATGTTTGATGTGGCGTTTTTTTGCGGGGATTTTGCCAGTTTCACACGCCTGCCTCCCCATGTGCAAATGTTTCACCAAAATAAGCCCTGACACTTGAAAGGGCAATATCGCGGCATCCTGGGCTTAGTGCCGCCCAAGACCAGAATAATAGTGGGCTCAGTCAGATCTTTCTCCAGCGCTGGCACAGTACTAAAACAAAGTGTGGAGATAGGTCTGCAGTTCGCTGATGGGGGTGGAAAGGGATACGTGCGTGTCTCGGTGTGATTCTTTGAGATTTGAGTTTTTGAGCCTATACTTTTTTTGGTTGAGTTGTTTTTCACTGTAAATTTTAAATTGTAAATTCCACATCTTCACTCAACCCGTTTGTGTTGCAATATATAAACTAGACAATCGTATTTATGGCCAAATCAAATGTATTTCGTTAAACAGTTCTCAAGTGTTTGAGAACCTAATGCAAGCCTGCCTGTTCTGGCAACTGCGGGACTGTATGCTATGTAAAACACTACTTACATTGTCAAGATATTTCTGGGTGGGTGCCAGACCACATAGACACTGCAGGCATGTACATCTGGACCCTGCTAGACCCCGAAGGAGACCCTGTTAGCCACGCCTGGTTTCCCTGGTGACAAGGGATGACAACGCCATTCCTGGGTCTCTATCCGACAAGAGAGAGAGAGAGAGAGAGAGAGAGAGAGAGAGAGAGAGAGAGAGAGTGTTGGACGAAGAGAAAGAGTGAGGAATAGAGAGGCATGAGAGAGAGAGGGGGTGGCGGGAGGCGGACGGATAGAGAGGGATGAGAGCAAACAAGAGGGAGGGAGAGGGACGGCGAGAGATGAAGAGAGTGTGGGAGAGAGAGTGGGATGAAGATGGCCTCGGTGACTGGTCCCACTGGTGACTTCCCACCAGAGAGTGGGATGACATTGGTAATCCTGTGGATCTGTTTGTCCTGACGCCCCCCCCCCGACCCTGATCCCACTCCCCCCCTTCCCTCCCTCCACTTGTCCATTGCCTCTCACACACACACACACAGAAACACACACACACGCAAACGCACGCGCACGTGCGTTCACGGAGAAACCCATCAGCAGTACAGTATGTGGTCTATAGTGTATGCCTGTGCTGTGATTCAGACACACCAGCCCTATAGGGATGGATATTCAAATATAAGACTTCCGCTTCTCTCCTTTCACATACTTTTGCGAATCTGACACCACTGGAGCAGTACCATCTCTCTCTCTCTCTCTCTCTCTCTCTCTCTGTCTCTCTCCCCTCTCTCCCTCTCTCTCTGGCTCTCTCCCCCTATCCCAAACTCAGCACTTGGTTCACAGAGTTGAGAGAGAGAGAGAGAGAGAGCTATGCATGATGAGAGATACAGTAAAAACAGAGAGAGAGAGAGAGAGAGAGAGAGAGAGAGAGTGAGAGAGAGAGAGCTATGAGAGATACAGTGAAAACAGAGAGAAACAGTTGCAGAGAGAGAGATGCGGGGAAGCAGTGAGAGGGAGACAAAGAGAAATAAAAGATTGAGGCAGAAGTCGCAAAAGTCAAGGAAAAGCAAAAGCAAAGTTAATTTAGGGAGAGGGGGGGGGGGATCCATGAATAAAGGGTGAGTGAGTGCAAAGTGCAGCGTGAGTACAGAGAGGGAGCAACACAGGGAGTAGATGGAGGGAAGGGTGGGGGAGGAGGCAGATGGGAGACAAATAAATACTGTATTGGGGGAAAACGGGGGGAAAAAAAGTGGTTCTAAAGTGAGTCGATATAGAGGTGGTTAAAAAAACCCGGGAGAGGTTAAAAGATAGAACAAGAGGGGAGGGGAAGTCAACAGAGACAGAGAGACAGAGAGACAGAGAGACTGAGAGAGAGGGAGAGAGAGAGAGAGAGAGAGACCACAGCTGGCTTAGAGGAATGCAGCGAGAGGAAGAGGAAGAGAAAAGCAGGCTCATGTGAGGGAAAAGCTGCATAATTCATGTTTGGCTTCTTTTAGAAACAGCAGCTTGATCAGGACAGGGCTGTTTGACTAAGGCAATGCAGTGTGTGTGTGTGTGTGTGTGTGTTGGTGTGTGTATGCATGTGTGTGTGTATGTGTGCGTGTGTGTGTGTGTGTGTGTGTGTGTGTGTGTAAACAAACATGTTAGTGTGCAACAGCACTGAATAATGTGCATTGTCGGCACCTGTGTGTGTATTCTTGAGGAGCTCACATCTGTTTTTGCACATGTGTCATTTATGGATAGAGGCATTATGTATGTTCAAGTCTGCATTTGTGTGTGTCACGTGTGTGTGTATCTGTATGTGCAGTGTGTGTGTGTGTGTTTGCGTATGTGTTTGTAGAGTGTGAGATTGTCTGTGTCTTTGCATGTGTGTGTGTATGTAAGTGGGTGTATCTGTGTCTTTGCATGTGAGTGTCTGTCTGAATGTGCAGTGTGCATGTATGTTTGCGCAGCATGTGTGTGTGTGTGTGTGTGTGTCTGCGTGTCTGTGTGTTTAACTGGAAGTGTAGTGGCATGCCTTCACCTTGCTCTGCTCTTCACCCTCAGTCTCCCTCACTGCACAGCACAAGGCCATTAGAACTCCCCAAGGCCTGTGGAGGCTGCTCGTCTTGTGTGTGTCTGCTTTCATGTGTCAGTGAGCCCACTCCAATGTATATGGGTGGACTGGACTGGGTGTGTGTGTGTGTGCGTGTGCGTGTGCGTGTGTGCGTGTGTGTGTGTGTGTGTGTGCATTTGTGTAATTGTGTGGGTCCGTGTGTATGTGCATTTGTGTGAGGGTGTGTGTGTTTGCTGACGGGTGAATCTGTGTGTAAATGCGTGTGCGTGTGTGTATGTGTGTGTGTGTGCGTATGTGTACTTTTGCCTACGTGTGAATCTGTGTGTGTGTGTGCGTGTGTGTACAGTTGCCTACGTGTGAAGTTGTGTGTGTGCGTGTGTGTGTGTGTGTGTGTGTGTGTGTGTGTGAATCTCTGTGTGTGTGTGAATGGCGTTAGCTATAACCTCGCTTGGCTTGTGTGCTTTAAAGTTACACAGTGTGATTTACAGCCCACATCTATGAACGTGTGTTGCTCCAAAGGCATACAGCTATGTGCCTTTGCTCTCTCATTGTCAGCGTGTGTGTGCATAAATGTGTGTGTGTGTGTGTACGCATGCGTGTACGGATGTGTGTGACTATGTGTGAGTGTGTAGGGTGTGTGACTATTTTTTACTTGCCTGTCTGCAAAGCAGCCCAGCGGTTGCATTCATTCTCAGCAGGCAGCATGGGACTGATCAAAAGACCCCCAGCCCTGGAAGACACGGCCCTGGCCGCCTGGCTCCCAGATTAGCATGCAGAAGGAAATAATAAAATAATAAAAACCCCACAAACATCGCTATAAAAATACATACTAAATAGACGGACCGGACTTGCTTCAGCGTTTCCAAACCAGCGCGGTGTACGGAAAACTACGGCAGAGTTGGTTAAAGACAGACGGAGAGGAAAAGCAATTTTGCTTATTTTTAAGGTGTTTTTTGAACATATGATGTGAACTAGTATTAGAAAAGAGGATGAGGATGAATGTGAAGTGGATGTAATCTTACATAATTATGTTTATCTGTGAATTTTTAAAAGGCCTTTTCATCCTGCAGTATCTGTGGCACCTGAAAAGGTCTTGCATTAAATTGCAAAGACGCATTGTCTAATTTATTAGGTTCAACATTGGCTTCATGCAACCCTACATAAGTGAAACCCTTGTATGAAAATTGAATAGAAATTGATGGAGCCCTAGCATTATCATCTTGGCCTATGCAGTGACATTCATGTTCATCATAATCAACGCATACGAATATGGTATTGAATATAATATATACGAATATGGTCATCCATGTTAAACACCCGGTCTCTCTTCTTGTGCTTCCCGATATTTCATGAAAGAACTTCCAATGACGATAGTTATAATATATGAAATACGTTAAAATATCAGTGTCTGATATGGTCCGGGAAAATCTAGCTTTTAATTCAATTCAACGGCGTAAGAAGAGTCATATCTCATCCGCACACCCGAGTATAGAAGGCTGTCCTAGACTCATTCATTATGCTGAGCCCGTGAGGCCCGGTCTTAACACGGATTATGGGATATTTACCTCTCTCGCCCTCTAACCTCTCCGACATCCCTTTACCTGCCTCCGTAATGGGAACGCCTCACAGCACAAATTCACGGGAGAACACACATAGTCCTGGACGACTAAAACACCAAAAGAAAACCCAAGCAAGGTCCGCTCCCCTACGCCGCTAAACAAGCACGCCGCCCCGTCTGCTCCTATGAAACGGTTAAACATTCTGCGCGTGTTTCTGCCGCGCATCGCGTACAGCCGCAGTCCTCTTCTTCCTCGTCCGTACCGGGGGCCTCAGATGAGCCTCGTCAATTAGAGCGCGGGCCGAAGCGCGGCATGTTAATTCGCGGTAAAATATTCCTCCTCTAACCCTAATTAGGTGCACGCTGCGGCCGACCGGCGCCCGTTCGGCAGGGGCGGCGCTGGGCTGCCCGCGCGCCGCGCAGCACTCCCCCGGTGTCGTTTGGCTGACCAAAGCATCCGCGATAACAGAGAATTATTTTTAATTAACCAGCACCGCCTTCTGCGGCTAATGAACCCGGGGTTTAAACATGCCTGACATCTCGTTGCAGCACGCGGCTGCACGCTCTTTCTCCGTTACGCGGCCAAAGAATCCAACGCTTGAGATATACGACGACAAAAAAAAAGGCCAAAATATATGGAAATTAAAGAAAATGACACAAGTAATACAAATATTTTGAATATGTTAGAACGAGCCCACACACCGCAGATGGACGCCACAGATTGGTATGTCTCGAGGTATGTTCACGTAGGCTATGTGCGTGCTGACGATACGTGAGTGACAGAGGAGAAGTGAGAAAGTGATGGAGGGAAAAGGAGAGGGCTGAAGCGAGAAAGCGACAGAGGGAGAGAGAGAGAGAAAAAGAGAGAAAAAGAGAGAGAGAGAGAGAGAGAGAGAGAGAGAGGCAGATGAACACTATGACACGCGAGAAGTTCAAAAGACCCAAATTATTTTTTTCTTTTTACCTTGCACATATAAAAGATAAACTATTTTCCCTTTCTGTCTTCGGTTAAGTCAAAGTCAAAAAGAAAAAAAACGAGAAAAATGAAAAACAGGAAAAAAAAAACAAAAAAAAAACGTCAGGGCTTTGAAACTCTGCCCGGTTTTCTGTTTTGGGCAAAGCAGAGGAAAAAGCAGTTGGCCCCGGCCGCCGTTATTACTCTTCAGTTGTGTAACAGTGACATTTACCCGTGCAGTCTGAAACGCATTCATCTCTACCTCCCTGCCACCTGCATCCTCGCCGACACAAAAAAACAACAAAACTGCTGGCTACAAATACATCATCTTTATGTGCGAAAATATCAGTCACACATGCACTCCTGTTTGAATGCGAATGAGGAAGTGCATGCATATACATATAGCATGGCTGCCCTCGCAACTATCACAAAACATCTGAGGCTGTGTTTTTACGTGTGTGTGTGTGTGTGTGTGTGTCTACTGTATGTGTGTATACTGTATGGATAGTGTGTGTGTGTGTGTGTGTGTGTGTGTGCGTGTGTGACCTTCTGTGTGTGTGTGTGTGTGTGTGTGTGTGTGTGTGTACGCACACGCCGCTGATGCTGTAGTGTCCAAAAATAAATAAATGAATAAATATAGAAAGTTGTCGTGTCATCGTGCGACGCCGTACAGGAGCCACGGGGTCTCGGGGTCTGTCCGCGCCTCCGAGAGGAGGTGTGTCACACCGACCGTGCCACGACCAGGTACCTGAGCGCAGTGGGCGCCGGTGTTGAGCAAGAGGAGCTGCCAAGCAGAACAACCCACTGTCGCAGGTCCACCTGCCCCCCCCCCCCCCCCCCCCCCCCCGCCCCCCCCCGCTCTCCATCTAGCCCTGCTGTTACCTTGTTACTCTCTGGTCACATGACCTAACTCTCTTATGCAACCCCCCCAACTTAGGAGCCCAAAGCCTGGGTGATGTTACGGGGAAGAGGCCCCCCCCCCTGGATAGGCCCTCCTGGCACATTCATTATTAGAACTTATCTCATGTCTTCCTCGGATGATAAAAATAATAATAGTAATGATACTAGTAATACACACTAGAGCACTTCATATCCACGCATCACTCCTCCCTGTCTCGCTCTCTTTCTCTCTGTCTGTCTCTCTATGTCTCTGTCTGTCTGGTTCTGTCTGTCTGTCTCTGTCTCTGTCTCTCTCTCTCTCTCTCTCTCTGTCTCTGTCTGTCTGTCTCTCTCCCTCTCTCTCTCTCCCTCTCTCTCTCAGCTCTCATCTAAAAAGCAGGCAGGCTTGGGCCGGTGGTGGAGGAGCAGGCAGCAGCAGCAGCAGCAGCAGAAACCAAAGTAGCCAAGGTCATTGGATGAGAGGCTGGAGGTGTGTATGTGATGTGAATTCACGCGCGGGATTGATTCCTCCCGTATGTCCTAATGATCAAAAAACCCGGGCGGATTTAAAGGCTAGTCGGGCCCCTTAATGAGACAGAGCGGGAGGAGGATACTGGAGGATACCGGAGGATACTTCCGTGCGGGGGGAAATAAGATGGGTGTGGGTACACACAGTTACAGTAAGGAGGGGTTGGGGGGGTGTTGGAAGGTGGGGAGAGAAAATGAGAGACGGTTAAATTAAATTGCAGATCATGTACTGGGGAAAAGCTGGAGGAACACCCCCCTAACGCCCCCCCCCCCCCCCCCCCCCCCCCCGCCCCCCCCCATCTGCATCCCTCCTCCATATACTAATTATACCTATTTAAATATGTTTCCGAACATATTGAGAAAAAATTCAACTTTATGAAAAAGCAAAAATGCAAAAGCACATCGCTAATCAGGCCAAGAATATGCGCATATTAAGACGCATTGGTGGTATTGAAATCTATATAGTGCAATGCTAAGTACATAGAGCTACAACGTTATAGGGGTCGATACCAGCAACGAAACACGGGGAAAGATCGCGTAACGAGGAGGAATAGACGCAGCACAACACACAACACACAACACACGGACGACTGCGGGAACGGAGAGTGGAAAAGAAAATGGTAAAAAAAAAAAAAAAAAAAAGAAAAGAAAGTCTAGAGTAATGGAGTAACAACAACAACAGCACCAACAACCAAAATCAATCTGTAAACGTAAGGAACGAGGGTAATGAGATTGAGGTCTTTGATATTTCCTAGGCCGACACACCCATAAATCAGGCCTTTCTGGGAACGAGGACAAAAGGTGGCAGGTCGGAAGCAAGAAACTCATTTTGGATTTAAACCCGTCGCGGCGCGCTGTGATGGAGCAACTCGACCCGCGTGTGTGACATTACCACGCCAATGTGCTAATGAGATCCCAAACGTGAACCGCGCCACGCCGCAAACGAGTTGCCGTGATCGACGACGCCCACGCCCCGATGCCAACCATTACCGCGATTCTCGACCCGCGACCCCTAGCAGCTTACACACCAGACGCGTGCCGCGTAAGACCCGGCTCCTTTAACCGCACACACAACCACACCGAAGCCCTAGAGCTAGTCCCAAACCGCCGACCGCCGCCCAACCGAATAACCTGCTCATTATATTTCTAACCACTAGCGCCTAGCCTAGCCCCGACACCTAGACCCTACCGCGTTACCCTAACCTACCCCCAAAACAACCACAAACAAGAACCACCGCCAACCCCGCTTCATTCATTATATCAATCCTTAACACTGGATTCATTAAAAACGGCGGACACGAGACATTGAAGAACGAGCCGTCGACGCAATCTCGGCGTTGATGGACATGGAGTCTAAGCGGTGTTTCTGGAAAACAGCGCTGTATTTAAACACAATAATGCACTCAACGCACATAGCACACAACACACACACGAATGCATGCCACGCACACACACGCACGCACGCACACACACACACACACACATACATAAATGCAACAGATGAGTTACATGAAAAGAACTAGTAACGCCAGTAGGGGCGGGGGAGTACAGTTTCATTACAGCGGCCCGAGACGAAGCATACGCAGCGATGATATACATTGTGATATACATAAAGATCGCAACCACATAAACGGTTAACAGCCCATGTGATAATTATGCTGTTTTTGATAACAAAAGAATCCATCTTTAATAAGGTAAATCACCAGCGATTTCTGCAGCCAACGCACACAGTGGGCCCCGGCAGATGACAGGGCAGCGGAGAAGCCAGACAAACACTGTGCCACCGCGAATCAAAGAGATCCCGGTGCCACTGACTGATTTTAATGAGGAATTAGCAGTTAAAGATAAACAAACGGGGGTGGGTTTTTTTTCTTCGTTTTTTCTTTTTTTCTTCCCCCCACCGTTCACGCCTTGTCTCGCTGTGCACCGCTGCGCTCCTCGATGCTCCCGCCCATCAAAGAGCCGAGGAGATCTGAGCGATGCGGTTTATTTTTCTTCGGTCGCAGCTGTGCTATCTGATTGGCTCGCTGGCCGCGCGTGCCTTTTCCCTCCGCTTGTATCGATTTCTCTCTTTTTTTAAACAAGTTACAATGCTTTCCGGTGTGTGTTGACTAACCAAGTTGTTAAAGTGGCTCGGGGAACAGTGGGAAGTGTGTGTGTGTTCCCTGTCATTAGGGTGCTTTGTGGGGACATTAGCAGTACAGCATGGCTATTGCACAAGGGGAAATGGTGCATATAAAAACACACACACACACAGACACACGTGGGTGGGTAACCGACTTCGGTCTATAGCCTTGCTTGACAAATGATTAAAGCCAGTAGTGGCGAAAAGAAGCCTTCCCGTACAGACATACACACATACACACTATTTGTCTCTCTCTCGCACACACACACACACTCTCTCTCACACACACACACACACACACACACATACAAACACAGGCATCCATGCACACACACATACACACACAAACACAGGCATGCATGTACACAAGCACACACACACACACACACACACACACAGAAAGAGCTCATCTGCAGTGCCGGAGCCAAAACACAGCTTTTGATCAGATTTCAGGACAGAGCCTGTGTACACACAGAAAACAGCATCACAAACAGTGGTGGCGACAGAACATGGTCTACTGCACAGTTACACAGGGAAACCATGCCCACTGCTCCATAAACCGCCCTGCATGCAGCACATCACCACAGAACACATTAACATATTAAACTAAACCCCCCTTTCAATACTGATGAGCACATCTCTCTCTCTCTCTCTCTCTCTCTCTCTCTCTCTCTCCCTCGCTCTCTCTCTCTCTCTTCCTCTCATTAGCGGGGCATGTAACTCGCCCACACCTCTCAGCACTAAAAAGACAGAAGAAACAGCCTGCGGCAAAGTGACCTTCTGGGTATGGAGAGAGAGAGAGGCCAGGGGAATTTTCCCCAACACCACTGATCTTCCCCAACTCCATTCGGGAGCTCAGACAAAACTCTGATCTGACGTAGCCATCGGTGATTGACAGGTAGTGGGGGTGGTGGTGGGGGTGAGGGTGGGGGGTAGGTTGTATGTAGGGTTGCATGCAAAAGGAAGATCATTGGGCTTGCACACGTGACACACACGTTGACGGCTGTGGGCAATGTCGTTCCCTAAAGAAAATGCAGAGAGGGCGGGGCGTTGTCTCTGTATTCTGGTGTCGCATCAAAGACACGCATGGCGGGAGAGGGGGGATTTATACAAAAAAAAACAACTGAAACAAAACATGGATCCAATTCCTCGCAGAGTTACCTTGATACTGAATAAAAGCAGTCGTTATGCAGAGCGTGTGACAATTTCTGTTGACCTCTGCACGTACGCCGTGAGGATTAAAGGTTAGGGGTTTGCGGGTTGTTGTCATTGTCGTCGTGTACCCCCTGCCCCCCCCCCCCCCCTACCGTCCCCACCACTGCAGCTGTATCAAATTATGTGGCGGTGGCTCTGGAGGACACCTGAGAGACCCCTTGTGCACCAGCACTGTGATCCTGTGGCCGTCAGCGCTTCTCTCACCCCCCCCCCCCCCCCCCCCCCCCGCCCAGCGTGCGCGCACCCCCGGCTCAGTGTGACACATGGTCGGCAGACCTGAAACCCCCTCACCACCACCTGCTTGTATGGAGATTAAGAGGGGGTAGCTCTGATTCAAGGATGGGTGGACGATATTACGGATAGATGGGCGGATGGAAAATTGGTGGATAGCTGACTTGATCTATGGACAGACGGATGGATGGATGGACGGATGAATTGAAAAATAGATCATCCATTCATTGATTCGGGGAAAATAATCAATATTTGAATCTTCCTCTATCCCTGATCTAAAGGACTTCAAACTATTACTTCATAGCCGAGCAAGCCTCATCAACACCTCGTCCGGCAACGTTACAGAACTTCGTCTCCAACGGAGAAGCGCATCAAAAGCACACCTGCGATCGACAGAAGAAACAGATCGCTACTGCTCACCGTTAGATCATAGGTATCCTCTCCTGTATGTGTAACTGGTCCAGATTACAGCCTCCCTTACCAGGTTTTACCGCTAAGCCTAAAGGGAAACCCACCTTGGCTAAGAGAGAGTTTGTTGCGCGGGTTCATTTCCTGGTCCTGGAGTCTCGGGTCGACTCTTCTTTGACCTCCCCTCTCGCAAAGAAATCTGGCCCATGTGCATGGGGTCACAAAGGACATTTTGTGTTGGCTAAAGGAGGTATTGGTATTGGAAGGCTACATTGTTAGAGAAACCGTCCGCAGGGATTAACCACAGGATATCAAGTTAACTTCCGACAGTTTCCTCGTTGTTCTAGAGAAAGTTTGGCGTCAGCTTGCAATGGAAAGTGTTGCTCATTGTTTATATGTTCGATCATCACTTCCACATCCTTCCCTCAGCTATATTTCTGTCCGCACGGACCTCGGTTGACCTTCACTAGCTAAACTGCTGTCGGTCAAAGCGAGGCTATGCTGTCAACTACATATCATTAATTAGACATGGCCATTCTTGACATCACCTGTCTAGTCATTTTAGGCAGGCACTAGTAGGCAATACAAACCCTATAGCTCAAACTCTGAATGACTCCACATTATCACAAATAGAGTCAAGGTATCATTAATGTAAAAGACAATTGAGTGACTGATTTGGGGCCATTAAGCTATGCAGGCACATTACTAGCTAACACAGCTGCGTGCTCATGACTAAATGGTTACAGGTGTAACGTTAGTCTTCTCATGCCATTGTACCCCGTTCTCTGCTGTTTTAAGTGCTCCTTTAATATACCATTAATTTGAATTGTGTGTCCGCTCTGTTACAATCACTTTGCTGCCAGCGTTGTTACAGCTGTGCAAAAAAACGTATAGCGTATGCTTATGCTTGTAATACCTCATGGTCACTGTCGTCACTGACAGAAAAGACCTGAAATGGCTTCTCGTAGAAGCAAGGGAACAATGGCACAAAGGAAAGGTCATTATGATTTTCTTACCTGGGCGCCTGGCTGTTATGCTGTTCATTTTTTGGACAGACTTCCTGATTGAGTCCTAGCTAGATTGTCTGCAGTTCCAGGGTTAATATTAATCTAATTTGATTCTTGTATGCATGGGTCTAAACTAGATTTATAATGATTAACTATAGCTAAAAAATTTTGGATCAACGTCGAAGATGACGGTCTCGAGTTGAAATCCCAGTTGCTTGCGTGCAACCAGTGGCCGAAATGAACTTTTTGGCTCACCTGCCAAGGGGACTGGTAGATGAAAAAATCCACATTTCCATATTTTTTACCAGCCAAAATAATAATATCTGATATGATTGCATGATTGGTTAATTTTGTATCAAATATTTTTAAGGTCTAGTCGTTTTCTTAATCATTTGGTGCCCCCCTTTTGGCTCGCCCGATTCCATATATGGATAATCCGGCCTTGGTAGTGGCTATGATTCGGTGTATGAATGTTTAACTGTTTGTGCTTGTTGTTTTAAAGCCTTGAACATGTTGTAACGTTATGAATCTCAATGACATAGCCCATTAGCCCGGGTCGACTAAATCACATTTATTTGTATTTTTCTCAATAGCCTAATTTGTTATGTCAAAATTCGTTAGCACCTGCTATAAATAATCCAGCTCCCCCACAGCTCCCCCAGTCAGAATGGTCTGGTGCCGCCACTGCTGATGTCCCGTACGGTAAACAGTGAAATGAGCGAAAGGAGCGCTGGAGATGGTCTGTGGCACAAGCAAATCATGCCCACTGCTCCATAAACCACCCTGCATGCAGCACATAACTACAGAACACATTAACATATTAAACTAAACCCCCCTTTCAATACATATAGTCTAACTGAACCGGGTTGGTAGCCTGACTGGATCGCCTGGCGAGTCGCGACATGAGGTTTATTCAGGTAGTATACTCAATGTAACTAAAACGTAGCGTACGCAGATATAAGTAGTGTCATCAGATTGGCTTTACTTCGGTTGTTCCACTGTCTGCCATTTCCACTACTGGGGATACAATGGTTGGCGTGCTTTCTTTGTGCCATAAAGGGAGCCTTCATTGTTCCCGGGAGATCGTACCCGGTGGCAGACAGAGCTGCATAGTGAAAGCGAGGCTTATAGGGAAGCTAAGGGAACCCATCTAAACGCCCATGGTATCATTACTCTGTAGCCATTACACTGTGCAATCAACATTTACTTCATATTGATACGTTAAAGCACAAAACTTTCCTTCAGGACCTTTAAAACCAGCTCAGTTATTTTCCCTTGCAATAGGGTACTAGATGACGATAGGAACACTTTCGTAGTTGACCTTTCACCCAAGCAAGCCACCAAAACACATTAAAGAGTTGGAGATTCAAGAAGTCAAGCGGCTCAGAGAGAACTTGTATTACAACTTTAGGGGTGAGTGTTACTAAGCAACCACTCCCTGAGAGCTAAAGCTACTGGATCCCACCAACAGCGGCTGACACAAACAGCAGGTGGTAAGCACAATTAATGCTTTGATTTAATACAAAAAAAAAATATTATCCTTTATTTTGCATCATTTCAGTATTTGGAATCAAATACTCTTTTATAGGAGTGGCCTGTGTTGTACCGCAGGGAAACTGACAATACAAAATGCAAATATAAAAAAACAAATGGCTGTGATAATGTTAATTAATATTAATTAACCCTAACCTTAACTAGCAGGTGTTTAACGACATTGATGACATGTTCACAGACTGGTGAATTGGGGCGTTAATTGAAAGCTGTGCAAGTGTGATTCTAGAGCATGCAATCATGCATCATCCAATGAGTAGCCATTGACACCTATGTATTCAGGAGCGCCAGAAATTAAACAATATTGCCTCACAGTCGCCTCATGGCGAGGAGTGCTTTCGCCTCCACATCCGGATGTGTAATACTTCGTCAGGGTGACTGATGGTTCGCTAGCTCTACAGCACAATATGGGTCATGGCGGTGGGAAAGACACAGACGGTACACACATTCAGGTTTTATGTGCCATGGTTGGCCAAGAGAAAGAGAGAGCGAGAGAGAGCGAGAGAGAGCGAGAGAGAGAGAGAGAGAGAGAGAGAGAGAGAGAGAGAGAGAGAGAGAGAGAGAGAGAGAGAGAGAAAGAGAGGGAGAGAGAGAGAGAGAGAATGTGAGAAAAATGAACAGAAGTGGAGAAAATGAGACTGAGAGAATGATAGAGAGAGACAGAAAAACAGTGATAAGGAGAGTGAGTGAGCGAGGGATAAAGAGAAGAAGAGAGACACTGAACAAAAGAGAGAGAAAGGGGGGGGGGGGGGGGGGGTTAGAGCTAGGTAGTATAAAATGAGTCCAGGGGGTGTGGGTGGGGTTGGGGGTTTGCATGATGTCTTCATCCTGCCGTCTCGCTGTGTGTGTGTGTGCGTGTGTGTGAGTGTGTGT
Organism: Merluccius polli; assembly: GCA_030340625.1. Lineage (NCBI taxonomy): Eukaryota > Metazoa > Chordata > Actinopteri > Gadiformes > Merlucciidae > Merluccius > Merluccius polli. Next base: position 40,927 of record JAOPHQ010004644.1, on the reverse strand, counting down.
GTGTGTGTGTGTAAGGGGGGTATAAAGCAGGTGCTTACACGGCTCAGCACTCCTCCACAACAGTGTCAGCGCTGGGAGCCGACACGCTCCCAGTGTTAATCACCACGTTCCTCGCGATTACACACACACACACACACACACGCACACACACATTCGTGTGTAGTACATATGCACACATCTGTACGCTGTAGACACACACATGGGAATTTGTGTTCGGGGACACTTTTGTGCAGTCACACACACACACGCCTGTGTATACACACACAAGGTAAATCACACAGGCGTACTGGGGTACCCCTCTCTGCCTTCGGGGAACTAAGGGGGATAATCTGACAGTGATCTAGTGACTGTTGAGAGAAACTCCCAGCACACACTCAGCATCAGCTTAGAGGGGCGAGGCTACGCGTCCGTTTGTGTGTGTGTGTGTGTGTGTATGTGTGTGTGTGTGTATGTATACATATCTGTATACATGGTGGTGCATTTTGTTTATCTCCAGGATATTATGGGTGTATGTTTCTTTCTTGTTTTAAGCATTTACCTGTGTGCTCCAATAGGTCCTTATACACAGGATATATGCATGTTGGGTTTTTTTCCCCCCTGCGGTCCTGGCTATTAACCGGGTAGCAGTTCTGTGTGGCTAGAACCACACAGAACTGCAGCAGAAGTTAATATTTCCACAGCAATGTTCTGGATGTGTGTGCAAAAATCTGAACAAATAAAACAAATTTTAAAAAATCGACTGGTAAAGCACTTTTAGCACGGCGGGACGAGTTTCATCAACGGGACTTGTGTAATTTTAGAACTATAGGCCTAGCACCACTGTCTGTATATTGCGGTGTGCTTTTAAAGAATAAGCAAAATATGTCCTCTTAAAGTCACAGACGGAAACCAAATCTTTCATCTCTACAAGCGCAAAATATCCATCTCATGATTCTTTTTTATTTTTTTCTGTTTGGTCCGGGCAATACATCAAAGCGGGTTGATTCAGCCTGAAATACTGTCAATAATGCAAGCCTGCGGTATCCTAAATGGCTCATGAAATAAGCATGGAAATGATATGACAGCATGTGATATCGTTGCTATTGCACCACGTTTCCGGGATTTTTATGTTACATACGTACACGCTGTAACGGGCAATAAACCAGGCATGCGTCAGCATTTCCGGAACAATCTCACCCACCAGTGAATGTGAAGAGGGGATGCTTATGTCAGTTGTCTAAAGAGCCAAGCACGCAATAACGGGTTTGCAATATAGCTTTGGGAATACGAGGGCACGATTGTCTATTCCTGATCATTATTTGAAATGTATACACCATGCGCAGTTGTGTGTGTGTGTGTGTGAAAAAAAAGGTCTGCGTGTTGTTGTCTTTATGTGTGTGTGTGTGTGTGTGTGTGTTGTCGTCTTTATGTTTGTGTGTGTGTGTGGGGGGGGGGGTGTGGGGATGGTGTGTGGGTGTTAGTGTCAGTTTGGTCTCTGTGTGCACCGGTTCAACACATAAAATTAACTTAATGATGAATTAACTCTATAGTGCTTTTGTCTGTCTTCCTTTTATATACTGTATTGTTGTTAACTCGATGTTAATAGTATACATTGAGTTTATATACACGCACAGTGAAGGAGGAGACGTGCAGGCTAGTGAAAATAATTTCATTGCTCTTTATCACATGATGTGTATGTGATGGATGAATATATGTAATCCACTCTGATTTGGAAATAAAATAAGTCAACAGGTTTAAATAAATGACATCGTAAGAGATCGAGTTATACAGAAATAATGGAGTAATAATGATGAGAAAGAGAAACAAATGGGTGAGGCATAGATACATAGATAGATAGATATATAGATAGATAGATAGATAGATAGATAGATAGATAGATAGATAGATAGATAGATAGATAGATAGATAGATAGATAGATAGATAGATAGATAGATAGATAGATAGATAGATAGATAGATAGATAGATAGATAGATGAGACTGGAAAACAATTTCTCCTGGGAAGGATCTGTCCATCCCACACAAATCGAGGGATGGAGAACAAATGTTCAGACAGCACAGATTGGTCCACGATGAAACTCCACAAGCTCCACTGAGCTGCTATTGCTAGAGCACCGTTCTCAAATAGTGCCGTGGGGAGGATAAGCAGATCAACCTTTAGAAAGAGGTCCCCTCTGCCCTAGGCTAACACTCGTGGTGGGCCTCTATAGTATTGTAAAAAGGAAAATGTGTGTGTGTGTGTGTGTGTGTGTGTGTGTGTAAAACACGCAGGAATTTGTGCCTTGTGAGGACCTGATCGGATAAGAGTCAGAGCTTTAATAAGAAGAGGGAGAGAAAGATCTCTGGAGGATTCGCTGGGGTCGTAGGCATAAAGGATTTCTAGCTCTAAAACCAATATTCATAAATTAGGACAAAATGAATACCCACAATGCCCTCTAATAGCAATTTATATTTGTTCTAGCTTAAAGCCGCCCCTTCCAGTTCCATGTATTATTATTATTTTTGCTGCTTGGCAGGCAGTCCTCAACGCTTAAGTCCGCCAGCCGATGGCTACAGTGACAAATAATTTCAGGACATCACAAGAATACATAAATACACATTTAGCCTGTCGCTTTGCCAATCTTGTTGTGTCCAAGATTTACATTTGCAGCTAAATTATCCAGTGATCCTACATAATTATCCACTGAGAAATAAATAGACACATCTATTCATAAGCGAGCACAAAAGTTGTGCATAACTACTGCTTTTTGAGAAAGTACTTTATTTACTGGTGAGAATTAGTCAATAAGTATTAGAGCAAATATCATAGCATAATATGCTATGATGGGGGTTAATGTTTTCAAATACATGGCTAGGGTTTAAGATCAGCAAACATACCATTTACATTACCATTATCAGCTCATTCAACTCCTTAAGGGAGACTCCTTATCCATCCTCAATAGCATCTGAAGGAACCTATGTATTAGGCTTTCATCAGTTTGCAGTTTGTGTTTAGGATGTGATACGCACACACACACTCCCACACACACATTTGCCCAGGTACACATGCATGCACGCACACACACAAACACACACACACACACGCGTGCACACATGCTGTAGCATTTACATGCACACACAAATGCACACACTAATTGCCAGCAATTAAATATTGCCAAGAGGTGGTGCACTAAAACCTAGTGTGCATCAGTTCCATCTTAGGCCGTGAACTTAAAGCACAGAGCTTTTGACCCAACGCTGAAATGCTTATCAAATATGAATTACACTTTCCCTTGACGACTCAAAATCAAACCATTAAAAATGCACACCGATGCAGGCTTTCCCAAGCGAAAGGGTTTTCAGAATTGCATGGAATCCGGAGAACGTTAAAAAGAGGACATAGCAAGAGAAAGAAAAATCACAGGATAGAGGGAACGAACGCCACTAAATATAGCCACCAATCCAGGAAAAGAAGGCAAAATAACAAATGTGAAGATCGCCAATAACCGACAAGAAGATAAGTTCAACGCAGACCGATGGAAAAGTTCACATTGACCTCAGTTCGGAAGGGAAGTTGTCACAAACGCAGGGGCTTAATTAGTTGTTATTGATTGGACAACAGATACTGCAACAGCCTGTGTCTCTGTAGTTGCTCCGAGTATCCTTGGTAACAGCCGAACGGGGGTAAACAGAGTCCATCACCCCTGCCTGACACCCAGCAGGGTAGAGACAGAGGGGGGTGGGGGGGGGGGGGAGTGAAAGGGTTAGTAAAACTAAAAACACTCCCCTGGCCCTGAAACCAAAAAAACAAAATATGAAAAAATGATAGAAAGGAATGAGGAAGAATATGTGATATGAAACCAGGAGAAGAAAGAGAAGAAGAAGAAGGGAAAAAAAATGGAGACTACATTTCCTGGTGTGGAAATGTATTCCGGTGGAAACATACACTTCAAACACTGAAACCTAACAGTGAATCGTGGAGTGTGTGTGTGGGGGGGGGGGAACGAAAGAGACAAGAGTGAAACGGTTTCTGCTGTTGCAGGTCTCCATCCCCTCCCTTTTAGTTCCGCAGGTCTAACAGCACAAACACATTGATCGTGTTTACATTAACGGGTAAGTGTGTGTGTGTGGGGGGGGGTGAGGAGGAGGAGGAGGAGGAGGAGGAGGAGGAGGAGGAGGAGGAGGAGGAGGAGGAGGAGGAGGAGGAGGAGGAGGAGGAGGACCCCGCCCTGCCTTGATGCTGTCCTGGGATCACTACAGACAGAGGAGGGTGCTAATCCCAGGCCAGACCTCCACCCACCCGCCTGGCTTATTCCCACCCTGAGAGAGAGCTGACGATGGGGAGGCACACCTACTCACCCACACCCCCCCCCACACACACACACACACACACCCCGCCCCCTCTTCCCCTATAGCCTCATCACCTTTTAGCCCGCAAGCTGTGGGAAAAGGATATCGGCTACACACGGTGTAAGCTAGCACACACACACACACACACACACACTCACACATACACATTAATCAGGCGCAACAATTGCAAAATACAAACAAAGTGGCTGTCCAGGTCACACGCACACACCCACACACATACACACACAAACATACATACGTACACAAACACACACACACACACAGAAACCACACATGCGCATACATACACAGACCCCCCCCCCCCCCACTCCCACCAAACAGAGAGAGAGATATAAACCCTGAAAGGGTTCATTTAGTCGTGGTGGGCCAGGAAAATAATTGCACAATAATCAATGTTTTCAGTTAAGGTCTAATGTATCAAAATGCAGAAAAAAATGGGTACAGGCTTTAGAGAAAACGCCCTTGTAAACCTTTTTGGTCTGTGCGGAGGTTAACCACTGACTTCTCACCAGCGCCGTCCAGATGTTGGCCCATTATCTAATGATAATTAGCCCAGATCCCATTACTGACTCCTCCATTACACGGCTAAGGTCAAGATGTGTGATGCCACGCGGTAGCGTTAATGTGTGTTCACCGTGGCTTTTCTTACAGGGATGAATAGGTAAAAGTACGCTTTGTTGAGATCTCTTCAAAGACTTTTGTCTCAAATTGTTCTCCTGGCTCACGGACACGGAGGAACAGCGCGAGGAAGCATATTCACACGCACGCACACACACACACACACACACACACACACACACACACACACAGACTTTGAATACACACATGCATTATGGCATATGTGCACACATGTGAACCAGACACACACAAACACACACACACACACATACTAACACACACACACACACACACGCGTACACACACAAACAAACTGCGTGCACATACACATACACATACACACACACACACACACACACATATATAAATAGGTTTCCCAGGTTTCCTGATATCCATTTCCTCTCTATCTCTACAGTTGACCCCTGACCTGTGGGGTGTAGAGCTTCCAAAGACACACGGCTCATTATCCAGTACCTTTTCTGTACACGCTGGGGTCTATTTCAGCCCAGAAGGAAGGACAGAAATAAACAAAGACTATGACTTAGTCCCCCCCCCACGACAATGAAGCCATGGAGACAAAACACAATGACAGTAAATCACCCTGGGGGTCCCAATCAGCACATTTTACCATGTCCCAAATTAGGAGAGACACATACGAAAGAAAACAGCAAAAGTATGTTATGTTGTGTAGTGTCGTGGTGTGTAACTGTGAATGTGAGTTTTTCTCTACAAGAGCGCCATATAAAATCGGTTTTAGTATATCTATGAAAAAAAAAGGCTGTAGGAGATCCTATCTTAGGTAGAGGTAAAAGACTAGAGGTAAATGTCAAACATTTAGTGAGGTAATATGTTTGTCACTGATCCCTTGTCATATTGCAACCTTACACTTATTAGGACAGTGGTTCACATCCATATATCTTCACATCTCCATAGTGACGTGATTGCAAAACTGATGCAGATAATTGCTGATTCGAGATAATAGTAGTGTAGACAGACATCCATTAAACAACACACACGCCCCATCACATCATTTTTTTACCATCCTTGCAAAACATCACTTAAGGACTCCATCCATCAGGGGCATCTATCATGTATCACTAGCCCATTGGCCAGGACATAAATAGGCAGTGCACTAAATGTAGCTAGATTAATGAGCACAGGCCCACAGGTGACAAAGGGGGGTCACGGTGGCGGACGGAGGCTCCGGGCGGACAAAGACTAGGTTGAATTGGCCAATCGATAAGAGGAAAAGCTGCTATTGATCGTTCTGGATTGCTGGATTTATCCCCTACCCCCCACCACCACCGCCACCACCCACCCCCTTCACCAATGTCAACAAGGAGTGTCCGCCAGAGGAAGAGACTGTGCCCTCTCCGCCCTGAGAGCGAAGAGGGGGGGGGATACATTTCTTTCTCTATCGCCCCCCCTGCCTCCCCCACCACCACCACCGCCAATGGTCCCCACCCTCCCACTTTAATGAAGGATAAAAATGGTGAGTGGGCCCGGTGACTGTTAACAGACCATTCCTCTGGAGGGGCTGTAAATCTCCCCCGGCCGTTGTGTATACCTTGACTTTAATCTGCTGCTAATGTAGCGTCATAAAAAAACCTGTCCAGCATGCTATAGAAGCTGTAGGAGCGTTGGTAGCCAACAGAAATATGTCCATTATAATAACACGGTTATGAGATTACACTGAATTTGTAGTGCTAAACACACATTTCACCGCATTGACATATATAAATGTATCGGTTAGGACCCAATCAAGCCTAATTGATTACTGTAACAAAAATGAACCATGAATTGCTTTTTACTTGTCATCCTTTACCCAATTGTTCGAATCGATTTACAATATGTTGTACTTTTGGCATGTATTTCAATCATCATGATTGGTTAAGCTTACGCAACACAAACTAACTGGTGGTCTAACTACACAACGTATCCTCATACAACGGCCCGTATGATATCTTATGAAAAAGTTATGCACAATTGTTCGCGCATAATCCTACGAATGTCCAGAATTGTTTGTGCATAATCCTATGAATGTCCAGCGATCAGTGTGCCTACGCAAGCCACTGCAGTGCAGAACAAAACAAATGGAGGATATGGCTTTTATTCTCAGTGGAAAATGCTATATTTTAAGAGAGTTTTGGCATTAAAATGCATTTTCATAACATTTCTAGCAAGAAATTTGCATTTTACTTTCACTTTTACTTCGCTCAGTGAATGTATATGATCTTTAGTTAGTTAGTTATGACGAACATTACGAAGATTCGCTATGGACACCCGGAAGGATTCTTTTAATTTATATATTTATTTAAGGTTAGGATTAGGATTAGTGCTAGGGTTGCTGGACATTCGCAGGATTACGCAAAATATGACGAAAAATGACTTTTCGTAAGATATCACCTTGAACGTTGTATGAGACCAGCCTGAACTACACCATGTTAAACGTTAAAAAACCCGACCAGGGTTTTCAGAAGGGTGGATGGAAGGAGAACATTTACCCTTCAACTTGTATTTTTCAGTGGGCCGATCAAACTGGGCTGATCAAAGACAACACCCGACATCCCCTCTTTGCTTAGGAGACCAGAGGGCTGCCTACTGTTTGAACTGGGGAGGTGATGTGGAGGGTTTAACCTTCGCTAAGGGACACAGCCCATCCAACCACATTACCATATAGCTGTAGAACAAGTTGTGTTCTGCTGGGATGTTGAGCAAGGACATAACATATAGATAGATGGATGGATGGATGGATGGATGGATGAATGATAGAGAGTAAGTTAGTCAGGGAATGATTGAGGAAGTGTTTGTGTGTATGAGTGAGTAAGTGAGTGTCTGAATGAAGGAGCATGAGTCAATGAGTGAGGGAGTGTGTGTGTGAGTGAGTGAATGAATGAATGAGTAAGTGAGTCAATGTCCGGGTGAGTCAGTGTGTGTGTGTGTGTGTGTGTGTGTGTGTGTGTGTGTGTGTGTGTACCCTTGCTGCAGTCTACCCTTCATTGTGTTGACTCTGGGTGCAGAGTGTTAGCCAGTATGAAAGGCACCTTCACTGGGCCGCATCGATCACCAGATCACACCGGGACACCGAGGAGAAGATTCACTCAAGCACAGGCCGCCAAGCACGGCCAAAAACAGGGCACACCACTCACTCAAACACACACACACACACACACACACCCACACCCACATACATTTTATTTTTATGCCACTCATGCATGGCCTAGCTCTATTTTCTCTGTGATGCTGTCTCATACACAGTCTTATACTCGTTTGGTAAAATGTGTTTATGTGACATTGTGCTACACTGCACTTATACATGTCATGCATACTCTATTAGACATGAATGTACAGTCACTTAAAAGGTTGTGCTCTCTTTAAATATTTACTGTACATATGTATACATGAAAAACAATATGTGAAAAAATATAATAAATGATAAACAAACAAATAAATTTAAAAAAAGATAAATAAATCATATTTATAATTTATAATGTATATATTGTATAAATATATTTATTTATGTATGTTTTTTTGGTATTTTTATATGTATTTTATATTTGTTGCATATAATTGTTTATATTTCTATATATGTATATTATTCTATTTATATACATCCACCAATGCTATCTGCTGGTGTGAGGAATCTCTCATCTATGGGTGGGGAAGGACGGAGGAGACGCCCTGTGTGATGTTAATACGTTTTTTGGGTGACTAAATAAAAGGGTTAGACTTTAGAGTGTGTCCGTGTTTCCGTGTCACTGCGGGGTCACGGCTGGTTTCCCTGGTGGACCAACACCTGATATAAGTGAAAAAAGCCTTGCTCCTAAGGTAGGGCCACAAACTGCCGGCTGCTAGGAAACCTTACTGTATGTGTTGTGCTGTGTGTGATTTATATGTGTGCTGTGCTGTGTGTGTGTGTGTGTGTGTGTGTGTGTGTGTGTGTGTGTGTGTGTGTGTGTGTGTGTGTGTGCTGTGTGCTGTGTGTGTGGGTGTGTGTAGGGCGAGAGGTGGTTGATGATTGGTGTGTGTGTATTGTGTGTATATGTCTAGGGTGAGGAGAGGCTGTTTGTTGGTGTGTGTGTGCGTGTGTGTGCGTGTATATGTGCGCACACGCGTGTGAGTGTCGAGCTATAGCTGTGTGTCAAGCCATTGTCTGGAGGCCCCAGCTGTGTGTGTGATCACCCACGCTTGTTTAAGGCAGAGCATACGTCCAAAGTGACAGGTGTTCCCCGGTTTGAAGGAACACAATGGGTGTATTGACCAAGTGCAGCAAATGAATGAAGGAATGGAGCTGCAGTGATAGATCCATGGCACAACGCTGTAAACATCAAAACTCTCACGCGCGCTGCCAAAGTGAGGCTGTCGACTAATGCACAAATGCAATTACTCTGTAGGTATAAACACACACACACGCACGGACGCGTGTGCATGCACACACACATACACACACACACACACATATATATATATTAGGGATGTCCGATATTATCGGCCCACCGATATTATCGGCCGATATTGGCATAAAAAATCAATATCGTAAAATATCGGTATCGGTTTTTAAAAAAGCTGAAAATGACTAAAGTGGCCTATGGCGTGTTATAGCTTGTTGGAAAGCTCTAATTGCAGGGGTTAAAGCAAAAAAAAATCATCTGACTGAAAATTTATTTAGGTATCACTTTGGGTCATGGCCGCATACTGCCTCGATGGTAACACTTTACAATAAGGTACGCAAAACGCGGGTAGTTACTGAGGAACGAATGAGTAACGAATGATGAACGACCAGGGGCCTAACTGGGGCCCTAACAGGGCCCTAAGTGACAGTTACTCAGTAACTACTGAGGAATTACTGGTAAACAGACTAGGGGACTACTGTATTCGTTACTGAGTAACTGTCACTTAGGGCCCAGTTAGGGCCCCAGTTAGGGCCCTGGTCGTTCATCATTCGTTACTCAATCGTTCCTCAGTAACTACCCATGTTTTGGCGTACCTTATTGTAAAGTGTTACCGCCTCGATATTTAAACACCACGTGGTCCATTATCCCTTCTAGTTCAAAGCCAGGGCATGAAACCAGTATTTTATATATATATATATATATATATATATATATATATATATATATAGGCCATCAAAAGTGCAGTAAAAGCAGTAAAAGTGGGCATTAAACTGTATAACTGTTTTGAAAAAAAGGGGAAAAAAGGCCGACATATGCCGACACAATTTGCAGCCGGCGCTCGGAAAAGATTAGCCACACATTTAGAAACAATTGCATGAACTATCTAAAAGAAATACCTTAGTCAGAAAACATATATGTGGCTGAACTTTTTGTTAAAATGTCACAGTTATGGAAATATTGAAAATGTTGGAGCGGCTGGCTTGACCACGCGAAACCGAGAGACGGCTGTCTTGACCGCAGTACGCGATCGGTCATTAATCAATAATCGTATTTAACCGTATAACTGCACACAACTTTATTTAAAAGCAATCAAATGGAAAACATGTGTGTTTGTATTTTGGTGTCCGGTGCGTGTGGATGTGCGGCTCCTCCGGCGGAGCGGTTCATGTTAATAGCAGAGTCCGGGAGGGTTCACCTTCACGGGCGTAGTTACGAGGGATGTGCGACTATCGTCTTAAAAAATACTAAAGTGTTTTTTAAAGTTAGAAAGATATTAGATATTCAACCGATATTCACGCTCCGAATTACAGCGATCAGACACAGGGAACTAAAGCCGCGATCACCGGGCACCGCTTCAAGACTCACAGTATGCAACACAACGTCCTTTTGATCGATAACAATATAAATTGATCGACACATTTCTTAACCCGATCATCGATTAATTATGCCCATCCCTAGTAGCAACACTTCTTTCTACTTTTGAAATAAAAAAAATAAACATTTTGGTCATACCTGATCGAGGAGCATCTCAAAGTGCATAAAAACAAACTAGTGCACATTAGTAGTAACGTTTGTTGTTTTCTGTAGCTCTCTCTTGGGCTGTGCATGAACGTACCATTGTAGTACAGCTCCGTACTGTACGATGCACCAAACTGTGCGTTTGCACGGCTCCCTCTCCTGAGATCCGTCTGGAAAGTTTGCGCGGAAAGTCGGGTGTTTTTCAACGTGGTGCCTCCGCACGCTGTAATCTTTCAGAACCGCGACACACTCATTACAAATTAAACACATCGGTTTGGCATTTAAACTAGGCGGTAACATAAATAAATATTTATCCATCCAGGGGTTAAACCGACGGTTTTCATTTTCAATTGTACGTTTCTGCTTTGAGAAAAACGTGTAGTTTTCTACTACCGGCGACTACTAGAGCTACCACTTCTGTCAACAAAAACGCACGGACTTATGGGTTGAATGTTGCTAGGATATGTGGAGTGTTGCATTCATGGTCTGTACTACTGTAGGAATTTTTAAAGGCTCTCGAAATGCTTCTTTTTTTTTTATATGCGGTTCTCACTCTGCCTTTCTGGTGGGACCACGGGAGAGCCGAGTTGACGGATTTCCGTCATAGCGACGGAAAATTTTAACCCCTGTAATTGTCGAATGCAAGCGACCATTTTCTGTTAGTACAAAGACAGTGTGAAATAAATAATAAACACTTTGTTTGAAATAATTTCAGACATCTGTTATGTTTCAAGTGAGGACGTGGTTTGATGACATCATCAAACGCGCCACGCCGTCTCAATAACAAGCCTGGGCATGTGCGGCCGTGTAGTGGGATGCTAGTTGTAGCTGTGGTTATGTCGGTGGTTTGGAATTATTTCAAAGTTTGGAATTATTTCAAAGTTTCCGCATATATCGGTATCGGTATCGGTTGATATCGGTATCGGAAATTAAGAGTTGAACAATATCGGTTATCGGTTATCGGTAAAAAAGCCAATATCGGACATCCCTAATATATATACTGTATATACACATACATGTGTCTGCAGAAACACTCTCTGCTGAAGTTAGGATGCACTTTGTTGAAATGTACTATCTCTGTATCTCTGAGATGTAACTATCTTCCACTAATACATTTGACGTTCGCTCATATCTCTGCAATCTGTCTCAGGTTTTTCTTTAGTATTTTGAATTTGTCCAATTTTGATTGTACGCTTTAATTTTTCTCAGCTTCACTTCACTTTAGATAAAAGATAAAATGCCTAAATGTATTGAAAATGTAAATATATGTATCTATATGCGGTCTTTTTCTGCACATTTGAGCTCCCTGCCCAAAGATAAGTGCCCTGCTGACAGCTAAATGATTTTCTGATAATGCAGCACTTGTTTGGGACACCGCTAAAGTTCGAAATCTGATTTATGCAAGAGTGTGACTCCTGCACATTTCACCATTGCGTCACCTCTTCAGCTCAGAGACACAAACTGAGAGAGACAGCAAGAGAGAGGGAGAGAGCGAAAGAGAGACTGAGAGAGATAAATAGAGAGATGGGGAGGGAGAGAGAGAGAGAGAGAGAGAGGGGGGGGGATAGAGAGAGCCAGAGAGTGAAAGAGGAAGTGACAGAGAGAGAGAGAGAGAGAAAGAGAGAGAGAGAGAGAGAGAGAGGGGGGGGGGGGGGGGGAGAGAGAGAGTGAAACTGAGAAAGAGAGAGAGAGAGAGAGAGAGAGAACAGAGCAAGAGCGATGGGCCCTGCCCTGAACCTCGTCCAAACACTGCGGGCCACCATGATGAAGGGTATATTTTTTTATCAAGGTCTGCCAGCCAGTCTACTTCAACATCGCCAGCCTCTGCCAAAACACAAAGAAAAAGAGAGGGAGGGAGGGAGCGAGACGGCGAGTGAGGGAGGGAGAGCAATAAAGAAGTGATAGTGAGTTGGTGGCGAGAGAGAGAGGGAGAGAGAGAGGGAGAGAGAGAGAGAGGGAGAGAGAGAGACGGGATGACTGCTGTCATCTGCTTTCACCTCCTCATACAGACGCTTAGCGTTTTACACAACTTTTACTTACTACTCTCTGGGGCCCGTCGTCGGCACACAGAACATCCCTCAATACATCCCTATACCCCCCCCTCACATCTTATAAATAAAACACGCGACACGTTTATGAAGGCGTCCAAAACATAACGGCTACTTTTTGCTCCGAAGCGTTGCACATTACCGCCTTTAATACAGTGTAGTCAATGTAACGTTTATTTGTTTTTACCCCCTTTAATCCAGTGTACACCGCGCGGGATGTACTGCTCTATAGCCGGGACAGCGTGTTGTCTTGATATCGATGCTCCTGGTTAGCTCGGCATAATTTTCAAAACGCAGTATCACTCATTCGTCATGTTCAGGTTTGACATTTCTACCTGGCTTTTGATGTACTTGAGTGTACGCTGTAGTTGACTATATATATATTTTATATAGGGATATTTCATCGTCTGACATTTTAGGGTCACTGCTTGTCGTAAACGTGCATAATATTAAGTACGATTCAGTACTCCAGTCTCTCCAGCTTATATGCACACAATATACACACACACATATGTGTGTGTGAGCAACCCACACATGCTTTCAGACTGCAATAAATGTCATGCAGTTTGTTTTTCTTCTTTGACTCAAAGGATGCTGGGTATCCTTTCAGTAGCACTTTTCCCTGGCCCCTGTGCATTTGCGAAGCCATAAAGAATAATAGACATCAAGAGGCCCTTATCTTTATGAATGCTGTTTAGCACGGGGAGCAGTTGAAGCTACAGGGATGGCCAGTGTGTTATATAGCCAGCACTGTAGTGGTCAACCTCTATGGCACAACAGGGGTTAATATTCATCTCAAAGATGTGAAAAGAGAGAGAAGGCAGGGCAAGGACAAACTATCGATCCACTCCCGGGTGGACTGTTAGCGTCGCACATTCATAGACATAGTCATAGTTTTATTTGTTTATCTATTGCTTTATATGTATCTATGTATCTATGTATCTATGTATCTATCTATCTATGTATCTATCTATGTATCTATGTATCTATGTATCTATCTATCTATCTATCTATCTATCTATCTATCTATCTATCTATCTATCTATCAATCTATCAATCTATCTATCTATCTATCCATCTAGCTATCTAAATCAGGGGTTGTCAATCTTATTCAAGCCAGGGAGCCCTTAGAATGGATACATATTTATAAGGACCCCCTACAATTAACAATAAACATGTACCCGAAAAATATATTGTCCTTGTATTGCTTGCCAGGAGAAAATGTTGTGGTCCCCCTACTGGCTCAATGAACTTTCAAGTTATGTCCCCCTTGAAAAACATGACACTGTGAGTAATTATTATTATTGTATATTATTGGGTTTTTTTTATATTGTATTTGTTATAAATGATGTAGGAGTTTTATTCATTATTCTGCAGACCCCTTGGCCATATCTATCTATCCATCTATCATCCATCCATCCATCCATCCATCCATCCATCTATCTATCTATCTATCTATCTATCTATCTATCTATCTATCTATCTATCATCCATCCATCCATCCACCGATCTATCCATCTATCCATCTATCTATTTATCCATCCATCCATCTATCTATCCATCTACTCACCCCCCACCTGATCGTCACTTGTTAGAAATGTGTTAGTTACCGCGATCAATTGTGAAGCTGTTGAGATTAGCGGAGCAGGTTGTGTGTGAGCGTGACTGTGCGCGCCCATGTGGGAGGGGACGGGGAGGAGGAGAGGAGAGGAGGGGAGGGGAGAGGAGAGGAGGAGAGGATGGGAGGGGATGGGGGAGGGGGGGGGGGGGGGGGGGGGTATTTTGTGCACCATGGACATCGCACCAGCGCTAACACCGTGGCCGGTGTCGCGGACGGCGGCAGGACCGACGAGCCACGACATGGGTAAAAATGCGACGGCGAACTAAAAGTTTTCCTATTGGAGTGGATGGCGTTTCATAGCTCGGGATTTTAGTTAAGTTACGCTCGGCCTACCACACAATATTAAAACGCGTCCTGGTTATTATTATTATTATTATTATTATTATTATTATTATTATTATTATTGTTGTTGTTGTTCTTGTTGTTCTGTGTCGGCTTACAGGACGATACGGTGTGACTGAGCAATATAGGGTCCGGTTCGTCCCGCTGGTCCTTTAAACGGAGCAGGGAGTGCAGCTCGGCCCTAGCGGGGGACACTTTGGTACCGAGGAGGAGAGGGAGGGAGGGAGGGAGGGAGGGAGGGAGAGAGAGAGAGAGAGAGAGAGAGAGAGAGAGAGAGAGAGAGAGAGAGAGAGAGAGAGAGAGAGAGAGAGAGAGAGAGAGAGAGAGAGAGAGAGAGAGAGAGAGAGAGAGAGAGAGAGAGAGAGAGGGGGGGGGGGGGGGGGGGGGGGGAGGGAGAGAGCAAGAGCGCATAGGAAGTTGCACCAGCCGGTTCAGGCAGCAGCGGGCTAGCAGATAAAAGCTCAGATAGTGATTGAAAGTGATGGTAAAGGATTTAGCTTGGGCATTAACTGAGGGGGGAGAGAGAAAAAGAGAGAGAGAGAGAGAGAGAGAGAGAGAGAGAGAGAGAGAGAGAGAGAGAGAGAGAGAGAGAGAGAGAGAGAGAGAGAGAGAGAGAGGGTGAGAGAGAGAGAGATTGTCAAAGGGAGCGAGCGAGATCAAGAGGGATAGAGACAGGGAGAGAGAGCGTATGGTAGAGAGAGAGAGGGCGAGAGAGAGAGAGAGAGAGAAAGAGAGAGAGAGAGAGAGAGGGAGGGAGGGAGATTTTCCATAAAGCTTTTTTTTTTTTTTTTTTTTCCTCCCTCTCTGCCCTTGAGCACCCGAGCTGGTAAAGTGGGAGGAGGGCGGCCACAGAGCCCTTCCTCAAAGTCAATCATTTCACTTTTGATACTCCTTTAAACGGCGACACTCACGCTCTCCCCCCCCCCTCCTCGTCCTTCTTCCCCGGGTCCAGGACGTCGGTCCACCTCGCCGCCATCCTCCGTGTCGTAACAAACAACAACAAAAAATTAGAAGAAGAAAAGTAAACGACAACAACAACAAACTAAGCGAGTCGGCAAATCAAGATAAGCGGGAATACAGTGCTGCTACCACGGCAACGCCGCCACGCCGGGAGGGACGGAGGAGGATTTCCCACGGAGGACGGAGCCCGGACCCCCCCCCGCGAAACTAACGGAAAGTGTCGTTACCGGGACCCGGGACGACCGTCGCAAGTAAGTAAAGCTACCGCCATTCACCTTATCACCGTTGCCCACAGCAACGCACCGGGAAAAGGGAAAGGGAAAAAAAGAGCTAACGACAGCGTCCCGTAGAGATGATAGTGCAGATAACTCCCTCTCTCTCTCTATCTCTCTCTCTCTCTCTCCGGTTCAACGACATTATTATTATTATTTTTTTTTTTTGGGGGGGGGACTTTAAGTTTAACGCCCGTTAAGTTAACGCACTTGCGTGACACTTAACGACACGTAAATACGTCGTTCACCGTGGATGCCGACACACCCCTACTACTACTACACTACAGCGTGTCGTCGAGGCGCAGACGGCGTATATAATATAGACCACGTATTATAGCGTAAGTTAAAGGAGTAGGGGGGTAGGTTGTAACATACCTCTGGAAACGTTGGCGTGATTAGCGAAGACGACATTTATTTCGCTTTTACGCACATCTGTGCCCAATCACGCGCAGCGGTGTGGCGCGAGCGCCTATTACAACTCTGTGGCGGGACCGGCTGGAGCACGTGCTCTTTATGCGAGGGGGGTTACCTGCTGCGACGCACATAGGCTACTTAACGTGTTTTTTTTTTCGGTCTAAATTGTTTTTTTTTTTAAACGTTACTGTATGAGTTATACTTTGCCAAAAAGGGACTGAGGACCGTAGGGTTACAACACTACGAGGTTTACTTTACACGTGGGAAACCTCTTTGCACTTCAAACGGGTTTTTTTTTTCGTTTTATTTGACATGCTTTAGCCATAGCTTCGTTTAAGCATTGCCACGCATGTTTGAAGATGTGTTTCAGAAAATGTTAGGCCTCCTCCCTTCTCTATATGTTCAACCTTTTTTTTTTCTCCCTCCGTCTCTGTCTCTCTCTCTCTCTCTCTCTCTCTCTCTCTCTGTGTGTCTCTCTCTCTCTCTCTCTCTCTCTCTCTCTCTCTCTCTCTCTCTCTCTCTCTCTCTCTCTCTCTCCCTCTCTCTCTCTCTCTCCAGGACAATCATCAAGAACTTGCCCTGGGTGTTACATCCAATGGATATACCTGACGCCTTTGTACCCTGTCCTTCGGCCACCCGGATCACCGCCGCGGTTACCGTCTCCTTGTGGGAACGCTAACTCCGAGACATGGGTTTTTGTTAATCGCCGTGATAGACTGTGCTGCCCCAAGCCCTGCATCACTATGCTGAAAGTGGATGCAGAAACTTTTGAGTGCTGTACGCCTCTACACCCTCCATTCCTCTGATTTCGAAGAAATCAGCATCCTGCACAAAAACGCGTTGTGTCTTCGGGAAGCTGTAAATACCTGTCAATGTAGACTTCCCTTACAACAAAACAGCCTTGTTCTCTTATATTTAAGGAGTTTGTAAGCCTTGGGGGGGGGGGGGGGGGGGGGGTTGGTTGCCACCATTTTACCCCAGTACGACCAAGAAGGCAGTGATGAAGCGGTGAGGCCAGAGTGGTTCGTGGCTCCTGTATGACGACCCACACCGCATGCGGACTTCCATGCGCTTCACCTCGCTCCTGAGAACCGCGGCCCCTCTCACCATACACGGCCCCCCGAACCCGACTCCGATCGCTCGTCCTCTGGCTCCTCCGCCTGCCCTGCCATGCTCCCCTGGACCATCGTTGCCCTGCTGCTGCACTGCGTGGCCTTATCGCTGGGCCAGTACGAGCTGTGCAAGTCCCTGGTGAGCACGGACGATGGTTCTGTGTGGGAGCACTACGCCTGCCAGCCCAAGACCGCCTCCATGAAGGACAACATGCGCATCAAAGTGGACCCGCCGGGGATCACGTGTGGAAACCCGCCCGAGCGTTTCTGCACCCTGGTCAGTAACACGCCAGATCATTCATATTTATGATGTGTGGGGTTTACTTATGACTGCATGCAAACACTGACCATTTAGTCAGATGTCTTTCACTGGTGTCGTCTTGGGATGTAATTGCCCTTCTGCAGACTACTGTAGTGTTCAGACTCTGGAGATTTATCCACACAAAATGATCCACATAAAATATAAATTTGTCTTTGAGACAATTTGCTTGAAACAATATTGAAGTTTCGTATCCTTTTATTGTACTCAAAATGTGCTGCTGAGAAATTACTTTTTGAAAACAGATGACACCAGTAAAATGATGTATGCCTTCGACCTCCTGTGGAGAGGTCTGTCCGGAGATGTTTTTTAGTATAAAGTTGGCCGGATCCAGTTGGTTTTCCAGAGCCCCCAAATCAGGATGAAATTGTATTTCAGTCATATTTAATTTAATAAAACAACATGTAATGTTTAAGTTCAAGGACACTGGCTCGGAGAGAAAGAGGAAAGAGAGAGAAAG
>JAOPHQ010004644.1:0-17500 GCA_030340625.1 Merluccius polli | reverse complement strand
CATAGCAGGTCCACTGTACAGCTGCTCTTGTCTATAACCACCCCCCCCACCCACCCCCCCCCACTATACAATATGTGTGTCAGTCTGCAGTTGTTACTTAATGATCAACGGTAACGTAACGTTGTGATGTATTTCTGCCCACTGTCTTTCTTCCGCTCTCTCTTTCTAACTCTGTCTCTCTCTGTCTCTCTCTCTCTCTCTCTCTCTCTCTCTCTCTCTCCCCCCTCCTCTCTCTCCCTCTCTAACCTCTGACAGTTCCATTGTGTATGTGCTTAGGAAGCTCATTCGCAAAGATAATTAGTTTATCTCAGACAAGGTACAACAAGGCCCCACTCGTGTCTATTCAGACCAGGTGAGAGAGAGGGTAGAGAGAAGTAGAGCGGGGTAGAGAGAGGTAGAGAGTGAGAGAGAGAGGGGGGGGGGGGGGGGGGGGGGGTAGAGGAAGAGAAAGAGAGATACAAAATGTATAGTCCGTCAACGCAGCGGTAAAGAGACATTGTAATTCCACTGTAGCGTGATACTGTATACGCTATAGTGTGTCTAGATGGGCTCCCTGCGGTATACCTCGGTATCATACAGCTTTCCTCAGCACCACCTCAGTGTTTAGCTTGTGTTTGGAGTTTTTCACCCGCCCCTGGGTGTCACGTTATAAATCAGATGATTTATAATCTCGACCTCGCAGGATTGTTACTTCTGCTTTTTGTTATTAGAGCAACCGAGTGGCTTTGAGTGACTGCTCACTCTCCCTGGCGCAGTCCAATGACTTTATTCAAACACAAACACCGTCTGCATAATATTGCTTTTCTATGTCTTCGAGAAGACATAGAAATGTGTCGCATTGCTTAGCTTTTTTGACTGCCTTATACAGTAATACTACCAAGGCCATTTTTCTTGTCTGTAAGTGTAAATGAGCATAGGTTTTTAGCATAGGTTTGGAGATTGTGTTTGCATGTGTTTGGTAACTAGAAAGATTAGATACATTTTACAAAAGTATATATTAGTGGTGGCCATAGATTCATTTGTTTAATCTAGATTAATCTCACTGTAATCTTGGAATTAATCTAGATTAATCTAGATTAAAATGGCTCATTTGAATTCTGTCGAAGGCATTCATAATATGTGTGTGCTACCTAAATAATGACTAAAAGTAAGTCTTTGAGAACGGGTTTCTCAAGCCAGGTGGCGCATTAGACCAGGGGCTCATCTCCTGTTTCCAAAATGCATCACAAACTGCTTGAGAAAGCTGTTCTACTATGATAATTGGTGATGAAAATAAATAATGTTCAATAAGATGTACTTGTGTTTACTAACTGTTTATTCAGTTAAACATGAATTTTGAACTGTAGGCCTACATAAGAGGTCATGATGAACTGTTTACAGTCAGTAGCTTTGTGTAAATCAGTCCAAGCTCTATTTCTCCTTCTTCCACCGACCGGGCAGGAAGTGAAATAGTAAAAGCCATAGAGCATCCAGTCAATTTTCAAAATAAAAACACCCTCCCGATCGAACACGGCCACAAATCGTTGTCGTTTATAACTGACTTTGTCTATAGGCTACAGCACAACACATTAGGACATAACAACAATAAACAACACTAAATACATAGACGCAATACAAGACACGCGGTCTTGTAGTTCTCGCGTGATCCCGCGAATCCAGCCACCTCGCAGCGCTAGCTGCCGTTACGCGCCCGGTGGGGATTGACGCCGGGCAGAGGACGCAGCCGTTCCGCAGCCGTTCCGCGGCGCTTACCTTCCTTGGCGGAAATCCGGTATAGACCCAGCTCCCAACCCAACTTTGACAATAGATTAACGGCGATATGTTTTTTATCGCCCGATAAGAGTCTCGCGTTATTGCAGCACGTTAACGCCGATAACGGCCCACCACTAATATATATAATTGTGAAGCATAATGCACAATTTGTGCATTATGCTGCAAAAGGTGTATTTGCCGCTGTTTCTTTAATAGTTGTAGTAGACTATTGAAGTCATACATTTTAACAGAAAGCAGTCGTCTCAAACCTCACACATAACATTACATAACAACTCAGCAAGTATAAACTAGAAGATGCAAAAAACAAGCAATTTTTATATTCAGTTTGTGTGACACTCCCGAGAAGAAATCGGGTTTTTTTCTGTTATTATTCTCTTTTCCTCCTTGGGCTGATTAGAGTACAAGGTTAACTGACAGAAACGTGGGTTGTCATGATGCCACCAAGAGAAGTGTCTGGAATAAAGACGCTCTAGCAGATCTGGGGAATTGAAGCTACATTTTCTAGGCCACCTTCCTGCTCATCCGAGTTGTTTGTTTGTTGTTGTTTTTATCCCTAATGTGATTGAATATAGGACTGGATTGCTCTCAAACAGACAAACCTTCATGTTGTTACTGATACCACTCAAAATTATATAAAGAAATCATGAAAACCAAATGAAAAACAAATGATGTGAGAATATGGCGAAAGGGAAAAACAAACAGCTCTCATTTAATTGATATTTAGTAATTATTATCTTAAATATATGTTCATGTGAGAGTTTATAGCTGAAGGTCAGAATAATATTAGCTACATCGAAATAGCTGTACATAAAAAGTTGTATTTAATAAACTACAAGTTTCATACAAACCATAACCTGAAATGTTGTTTATCGGTAAATCACACCATATTTTTGGCAGAGGCACAACTTAATACACTTCAAATTCCCAGAGTATATTATTTAATTTTAAACTGGGTTATATATAATGTGGTCCTTTCAGAATCTCTAGATGGAAAACAGGTGGGAACTGGCCTGCAGTTTTTATAGGGAGGATGTTGGGAAACACTGAAAGAAGCGGTCTGACAGACAGGCATAATCATCCTGGAAATGCTGGCAGACAAAGATCATAACAGGATTTAGATCAGGGGATCGGGCTTCTCTGGAAATAGGGAAGGAGTGAGGCCACTAAACTTCCTGTTTACTCCTCGAATTTCACTCCAAGAAATGTGTCTGCTGAGGAAAGGAGGAGGGAGAGAGGTGCATTCTGAAAAAAAAGATGGCATAGAAAGATGTTGGGAGTTGGACATGGAGAAACCTCTCTCCAACAGTCTCATTAACAAGTCTCTTTTTGACCTTCTCAACTCTTAAGCTGATGTTGTTCGGCTGCTCCGAGGCTCTGTGTCTGTTTAAGTGCCCTGGCAAGCAGTTTAGGATCGCTCTTCCTTTTAGGATCACAATGTTCTGCATCTGTGAAATATGCTATATGTTCTGATATACACCGGGGACCAGCGCTCATCTTCGACGCTCATCTTCTATCATAACGTGGTTTCTAGTGATGATGTGGGGAGCTGCTCCACAACGAGAAGCGGTAGTAATAGGACAATTCTGTCAGCATTGCAATTAAATAAAACAGTTTTAAATCAGCTGGACTAATGAGATCCATAAAATGTTCTTGGTGACTAAACATTTATTTCTAGTATTCTAACCTCTTGATCTCAGTTCAATATGCAATGTGATAGAAAATAAAACACGTGATGGAAAACGTAATTCTACATTTAAGGTCAATCGGAAATTTAGCAAATGTCAATTGTTGATGTTCACTGCTAACACAATCAGTCGCCAACTTATTCCCTCCCCCTGATTGCGTTGCAGGAGAACCCGTACATGTGCAGTGACGAGTGCGATGCCTCCAACCCCGACCTGGCCCACCCTCCCCAGCTCATGCAGGACCAGGAGCGCACAGGGCTGCTCACCTACTGGCAGACGGTCACCTGGAGCCGCTACCCGGAGCCCCTGCTGGCCAACATCTCCATGGCCTGGAACAAGAGCCTGGAGCTCACCGACGACATCCAGATCACCTTCGAGTACGGCCGGCCCACCATCATGGCGCTGGACAAGTCCATGGACTACGGCCGCAGCTGGCAGCCCTACCAGTACTACGCCGACGACTGCCTGGATGCCTTCAAGCTGCCGGCCAAGAACGTGCACGACCTGACGCCCGCCAACATCACGCGGGTCCTCTGCACCGAGCAGTACTCCCGCTGGGTGGGCTCCAAGAGCGAGAAGAACGTCAAGTTCGAGGTGCGGGCGCGCTTCGCCGTGTTCGCCGGGCCTCGGCTGCAGAACATGGACAGCCTGTACACGCGCATGGAGAGCATGAAGGGACTGAGGGACTTTTTCACCTTCACAAACCTGAGGCTGAGGCTGCTGAGGCCCGCCCTGGGGGGCACCTACGTCCAGCGGGACAACCTCCTCAAGTACTTCTACGCCATCTCCAACATCGAGGTACCAGCCAGGTGAGGGGGATCTTCATTTCACCTGATTGATGGTTGATGGATGACTTGATGATTTGATTGATGGGGTGGATGTTTATGTTTTTTACGTTCAGAACACAAATGAACGTTAAAATGATGCATCATGCAACTGTTAGACATGTGTGCATGAGTGTATGGTGTGTAGCTGTGTGTGGGTGTCACCACCTAAATGTCCAGTAGAAGTAAAAGTATTGTTTTAAAAAACACAGATTACGAAGACATCAAAGACAGAGACTGGGCAGCGATCAAACAAAGCGATAAAAATTGGGCTTTGCAATCGTTGCATTGAATTATAGCAGAAATATCAAAACATACCCTTGATTGCTTTGACAAAGGGCATTCACTTATTTAAATAATACCAAAACTTAAACGTGCAAAAATAGAATATAATATTCCTAAGTTTTAATGAGTGTATAATCCCATTAAAATAAGAAATGATATTTTACCTTAGAATGAGCCGTTTATATAGTGAGCGAGTCTTCTTCCACTGAGCCCACCATGTTGCACCGCCATGTTTCTACAGTAGCCCACAAATGGCTCTAGAGAAATAAAGCCTTTGCCGTTGCATATTGTTGTTGAGACTAAAAATTTGACACGTTTTACAATAATGTCCGCCCGCAAGGAACGCCCCGACATCAAAACTGAAAATTACACCTAACTAAGTGCAATTAAACATCACACGTTTAATTGCACAAACACAACACAAAATGTTCCCAATAGATATAACGCTGTTTAGAAGTGCATCCCGCTAGCTCTTCAACAGTAAAAAGCAGGTGGCCAGCAGATGTGAATGTAACACACATAGACTTTATAAAATACAGGTGACTTTTGTCATGTGTACATTGGTGGAAACTATCGCAGACTACTGGGGTATTTCTTGCACCCCTAATGGCACCTTACAGGCCAGTACGGGCCACCATAGCTTCTTCGATGGAAAGGGAGAGGTGAGGGTGTGTGTGGGGGGGGGTATTCAGTTAGTTGCAGTCTGCAACCCCACCGCTAGGTGCCATCAAATCCCACACACTGCACATATAGATCCTTCTTGAAATTTTGACGGGCCGGCTATCCATGTTTAAAGTTAAATAGCACTGCTGTTTGTTCTGTTATGCAGAACTGTCAGATATTTATAACAGTCAAGAGATTACCCTGACCTCCATTCTGACAATTATAGTAACTGTACACACACACACACACACACACACAAACACGCACAGACATACAATCACACACACGCAAACACACATACACACACAGACACACAAACATGCACAGACATACAATCACACACACGCAAACACACACACACACACGCACACAATCATGCACACACGCACACACTCAAAAGCAAACCTTACTCTGAGGCATTGACAGTGACCCTATCTCTCCCAGCATGGCTCCTGCTCGGCCTGTCATTGGCCCGCTAACACGATGATTAACGACACAAACACACCGCGGCGGTGGTCCAAGCATTCCCCCCCTACCAGCCCCACCGCCGCCGCCACCGCCGCCACTCTCCACTCTCCACGCCAGGAGAGCCGTACGTGGAGGAACCCTTACATGGCAACTCTGTGACAGTGAAGGATGGCCCCGGAGCCGTCACGCGCCTACTTAGCATCGGGCGGCTATCTCGCGTACCTTTCAGAATTATTATTCCAATCAATACAGCGGGGTGACATTTGAATGGTATTTAACATCCTTGTTCAGAAGGGTCGGGCATGAAAAGAGGGGAGGGGGGGGTGAACGTCTGTATGTGTGGCGGCGGCGGCGGCGGCGTTGGGGTGGGGGGTTCAAGACGAGTGTGAGTGGTTAACACGGGAGGAGGTGGTTTATGTGGGTGTCTCTATGTGGTGGGTGGTGGTGGCGGCGGGTGCTTAGGGAGGGTGGGATGGGGTTGGTATGGGGGTGTTTGATGAGGTCCTGAGTGGATGCTGACACAGCACACGTACACGTCCACAGCCAGCCTTCAACACACACACACACACACACACACACACACACACACACACACACACTCACATACATGGATAAACAGATACACACACACACACACACACAAACACAGGAACACACGGGAACACCCATGCCTAAACAGATACACAGTGCACACTCGCACACACAAACAGACACACACACACACACACATTTGCTCACAGACAGATACAAACACACACTTGCACACACAAACAGATACACACACACACACACACAGCCCTCTGGCACTGAGGAGAAGGCCTGCAGGTATTGATCACAGGCACTTTTTAGGCTCAGCACGGAATCAGAGAGAAAAGGAAGCAAGCAAAAAAGAAAGAGAGAGGGAGGGAAAAAGAGATCAACCTCCACCCAAGGGTGAAACAGTCCACGGCCATGCCAGAATCTCCGATAACTTGATGATAATGATCAGCTATTTTCTACTTTATTTAAAAATGAATTCACGACTTCTCGCCACGTTAAACAATTCATCCGTTCGCTGTTCAACTCCCCACTATGACGCCGGACCTTAAAGTCCTTATACCAAATGTATACTGTACAAACCCCTTAAAGTCCGCGTAAACCAAAAGTAAATATGTGTTTAGAGTTTGTCACACTATAGAAAAAATTAACCACCCAGACAAATTTAAATGATTAAAAAAGATGAAAAGTATATCAAATTAGGATTCAAACAGTGAAAAAATAAGCATTATTCTCAGCTCTGAGACGCTCAACTGTCAAATAATAAGTGTCAAACTAATAACTGTCACACTCGCGATTGAGCGTGACAAGCAGTGACGCAACTGTGCTCTGGTTGTTAGAGGCGGAGCAATGCTAAGGGGTAGCGCATTATGTCATCGTGTACCCTTTAAGCCCCGCCCATAAAATCCTCAACGCAAAAATGGTGAAAAATAGAAAAACGGTTTAACTCCACAATTCAACATTAATTGGTTATACAGACTTTTCACATGTTTTCAGCAATGACTTTCTAACGTGTAGAGAAACAAAACTGTGTGGAGAAAAATGTGTTTAGAAACAAATCTCTTTTGCTTTGCTTTAAACGGTCTCTTTATATTTCCCTAGTTGCAGAATAGCTTTTTTTTCTCTCTCTTCGTTTTTTTTATTTTTTTTCTTAACCCCCAGTGTTACTTCCTACCGCTCCTCTGCTATCTAGAGGCTATCTGGTGGCAGCAGTGGCTGGTGGTGGCGGCAGCTAGTGACAATGTGTGTATGCGCTGGATCTGGTATCAGAGGGGACCCAAATATAGCCACGCGGCGATGACTGAGACCAGTCCGTCTTCCGTCCCACCCTCACCCGCCCACCCACCCCCCTATCCACCCCCCCACCCCCCCGGCCACCCATACCTCCCGTAACATAATCACTAATCAATAAGCTATTCTGGGCGGCCGGCAGGAGTATTGGGTGGTGATGTCGGGGGATGGGGGGGTGGGGGTCCTCGCTAGTACAGTACAATCAAGAGTGTCTGAAGCTTACGGCTGGGAAATTGATTTTGGGGTTGGGGGGGGGGGGGGGGGGGAGGGGTATGTGTGTGGGATGAGGTGTGTGTGTGTGTGTGTGTGTTGGGGGGGGGGGGGGGGGGGGGGGTGGGTGGCTAGACGATTAGTCAATGTTCCCTGGACAAAGGCCTTAGCTATTTCATCTCATCTCATCTGGCCTTAGTAACATATTGGGATTTCCAATGCTTAAAATTTGAATAATGAATATTCCACTCGAACCGGGGGGCTTGCTGGGGGCCGGCGCAGGGGCGGGAATGGGTTTTATGTGATCAAGAGCGAGTGGCAGTGTACCCGCAGGTCACCACGGTAATAAGATACGCTGATGCTATCGATGGGAAGGAGGAGGCCACTGGGGGGAATGGGGGGGGGGGGGGGGGGGGGGGGGGGGGAAGGTTGTAGTCACTTCCTGGCCGGGTTGAATGTCCCTGGTCTCCTCAGCTCCCTGTAGCTAAAAAAAACCTCCGTAAAATAAACAATGATTTAGTTAGTGGAAGTCAATGGACTAAGTTTAGTACGCGATGACAGAACAGGGAAGAGAGAAAGGAAAGAAAAAAGATCCAAGAACCGATTCGTCATTTTCCCAGGGATGAGAGCAGTTTTTGGCTGCGGTGTGCATGTGTGTGTGTGTGTGTGTGTGTTTGATCTGACGCTGCATTGTCAGAGTGACTGGCTGTGCTCTAAAGAGCTGGCACAGGTATGCGGGAAGCCAGGTAGTCAGGGCTAAATAGTGCTGCTTTATCAATAAATGTGTAACCTGATAGGCCATTAAGTGCCAACGCAGGAAAGGGAGGTTTGATGCGATGGGTGGGTGGTGGTAAGTTTAGATTTGTGGATGTGCTGAAGTCAAGTCAAACTAGATCTCTTTATGAGTTGAGCGAGGTCGCACAAGGTAGAGGACAGCCAAGGAAAGGAGTAAGGGATTGACGGGGGGGGGGGGCAAAAAGGAGAAGATGGGCAAGAGTGGATAGAGTAAGGTCAAATGGATTGGAAGTCGATAGAATATTATATGTTTCAGCATAACATTTGTTGCGCTGCAAATAAAAAAACCTCAAGGTTTGTCTATAGTGAGCTCCTGGAAAACATGCAATACAAAAATTACTTTGTAATACAAAGTAAAGTTTTTTGTTTTTTAGATGGGTCCAAAAATAATTGGACCTAGTAGTCCTTTTCAAATCTCTCTCATTCAAAATCAAGGATGTGCCATTGTAAAGTCATTGCCGAGCATCAAACAGAAGAAGAAGAAGAAGAAGAAGAAGAAGAAGAAGAAGAAGAAGAAGAAGAAGAAGAAGAAGAAGAAGAAGAAGAAGAGCTGTGTTAACCCTCTGTCATCATTTACGTCAATAGAATTAGATTTGCTGGCTAAGGCCTATTGGTAAGCATCCACTGCTCCCCCCCATCTCCTCATCCTGGCCCGCCGCTACCCCATCTGTCAGCAGATCCAGCTGGACGCTGGCCTTAGACTATAGAGTGGACCTGAGCAGCAGCCTGTAGTCTGTATTATGGATTAGGAGTGAGGTCGTGGATTGGGCCTGTGTAATCAAATAAGCTGCAGGTTATAGACTGGCTCTTTATAATGGAATAGAGGCAAAGCTTTGGGACCCAGGAAGAGTCACCTAAGTGGATTAGAGCCGGGATGCCAGAATAAGGGAATAAGACATAGACGGCTTGACACAGTGAGAAGGTAGAGCAAGGACTGCAACGGTGCTCCAGGTTCAGTCACCTTTAACTTCTAACTCTGATTTCATTGGCCAGCCATGGAAGGTAACATTATGGAGAAGATAAGCACCTGGTTTAACTGTTGGCTTCACAAGCTGTATGACGGCTAAACAACACAGACAAGCGCATTGAAAATACTCCATATTGCAAAGTCGCTTAACCTTAACGCTAGCGTCCGTCTATCCTTTCCACGAATAGAACTGAAGGGTGAATTCTATTACCAGGATAACAAAACTTACGCAAAATAATACATAATGACAGACAGGATCTAGCTTGATCGGTCTAGTCATGTCTCAGTTTGAGATCGCCGTTGTGACCTGTAATTAAGTTTCAGGCTTGGCTCGCCAAAATAACAAGTGCTATGAATGCAAATCGACTCTTTTTTCTTCTTCATCTTCTTTAGCGTGTGTACACGAGCGTGTTGTTTCATGCCTGCGTCTTGTTTGTCTGTGTAGTGCGTGCGCGTCTGTTTCTCTCCCAGCTCCTTCCTCCTCGCCCCCTGCTGTGAAAACTAATGTGCTCAGAGGTTTAAATGTTCCTTCTCAATCTTTGCAGGAGTGGACCAGAATAGACTTGTATAGGAAGCAAATGTTAAAGGGTGCAGCGGATGCGTTTTTGATTAGGTATTTTCTTTTAGGAGAGGTGATGAATGTTTTGAAACAATAATGTAAGGAAATTAATCTCAAATAAATGAGAGAGAAGATGGGCCGTAAAATGTTTTGCAGAACTCACTCACTGACTACACGCAAAACCAAAAGCTAGTCAAGAAAAATTGAAACTTAATACACACGCCATATTAAAGTGCACCTGAAACCAGTTAGATGAGACAATTATAAATGTGAAGAGAAACAACAATAACAACTACAACACGGTTATATACAAAATTAGATCGACCAATCGCAAGCGAGACAAACTGGTTAGCCTCGTGGATAACAAAAAAGGAGTTGGGCTTGTTATATATTACGTTAGCGATCTAAAGCCTCCTCTGGAACAGATGCTCTCTCTCTCTCTCTCTCTCTCTCTCTCTCACTCTCTCTCTCTTGCTCTCCTTCGCTGTTTTCTTTTTTGAGCCTGTGGTCTTTTTTAAGGTCTTGATTATCCATAGTATCGTGTGACTTTGACTTTGAAAACTGTCACACTGATTTTGAATTATGCCAAAGTTTTCTTTTGTGTCCTTTTTCTTTTTGAGAGTGAAGGTGAGAGGACGGGGTGTGTAAGCCTGGGGATCAGGAGAGAGAGTGAGAGAAAGAGAGAGAGAGAGAGGGAGGAGCAGATGATGGATTAACTTCTAGTTTCATGGGACTAGCCGGGGAGGGACTGATTCTGTGTTGAATGATGTTAGCCATGTGAGTTTGTGTAAATATTATTCTATAGCTCACCTGGCTGCTGTCTACCACCTTGTTCTCTCTGTAGCTCTTCATCTTCTTCCTCTCATTCATCCAATCACTTTTTTCACATTTTTTTTGTCCGGTAATTGGCCCACTTCATCACGAGCGGCACACCTTCGCTCATACACGACGATGTTCACATCGCCTGGTTCGCGACGTTGAACACATGTCCTCGTTTGAAGCGTAGGGCGTTGGGTTTTTGACCCATACGTGGAAAACACGCATGACCCCTATGTCCTTTTTAATGTGTCGTTATCTGTGATGAAGGCCACTCCCACTCTGACTCCCCCCACTCCCCCCACCTCCCTCCGTGTTATCTACCTATACCTCTGAGACGGCTTAGGCTTGGAAACAGATCACTTTTTAAATCATTCATGAGCATCTCTCTCCGGAAACGAAAGGCATGCAAAAAGCTGGGGGGGGGGGGGGTTCACGGGAAGGGTGGGGGACACAATGTGTCATTGGCCGGTTTCATACGCGGTGATTTATGACACAACGGTTGTAACTGATTTGATAATGGAGGTTTATAATCCCCTCACAGGAGACCGAAGAAGACAAAAAATAAAAACCTCCAAGTCAGCAATTTTGTCATTTGACTTTTATTCCCCTTTTTTTGTATCCCAAAGATTCACTTCTGTTTCTTTCCTTTTTTTTTTTTTGTCTTCGTAAAACCCTCGTCGTTGACTTGCTCCTGTCTTCCTCTCTTGCCACAACCACTTTTATCCTATTCCTATAAATACCTTTTTTTATGCGGGGAAAAGGAAAAGAAAAAAAAAAAAACCTCATGGTAGAGCCTGCACTGTGCCTCACCCGGCATCTGGTGAGAAAGGGAGATTCTCTCTTGATACCGCCAGTGCGCTTTTAAGCTGAAAAGCATGCTGGGAATTGAAAGTGGGAGAACATGAGGTGGAGAGAGTGCGAGAGAGAGAGAGAGAGAGAGAGAGAGAGAGACAAAAGAGAGAGATAGAGAGAGAGAGAGAGAGAGAGAGAGAGAGAGAGAGAGAGAGAGAGAGAGAGAGGGAGAGAGAGGGTGTCCTTGGAAAGACGGTTTGTTCTCTGTCAGCCAGATTAATTAGCATAGCATTACTATACGACGAGGTGCGTTCAAAACCCACACTGGCAGCGCTACGGTAGAACTGTCACCGTGCTCACCGGCGTGTAGACAGGTATGGATAAACAACACATCGACAGGAAGGAGGGATGAGAGGGGAGCGCCGCCGCCGCAGACGGAAAGTCCTGTGTTGTATGTGCGGATGACATGTATATGGAAAGTGTGTTGGTTCGTGTTTGAAGGACACTGTGGAGTTTTTGAAGGTCACGCAACTTTTTTTCCCCAGGAATCCTTATTATTTCACCAACACACACACACACACACACACACACATTTACACTTTAAGAAATAATATGGTTTCCTTTATGTAATGTGTTAGCTAGATGTAATACGCATAATTTATACAAAAACAAATACCAATCCACTTTTGCATCCATCCGAAGATTATTTTAAAGGGTATTGGGTCATTGTAAATTAAATCAAGCAAACTTATTATAACTGAATGTACTGTAATGGTGTGGTCCCACATCTCAGAGCATTTCTCAGCCATTTCTATTTTGACGTTATTACGTTGAGAAAAGTAATTCTGTCTCGCTGCTAATTGTCCTGCTAACTGTGCCGGCGTGTTTTGAAGCTATTTTTCCCTCCTTCCTCTCCTTTAGAGCTTCCTCTTCCTCCTCCTCCTCCTTCTCTCACTTACTCCTCCTCCTCCTCCTCCTCCTCCTCCTCCTCCTCCTCCTCCTCCTCCTCCTCCTCTCCCCTCCTGGCCCAGTGGCTGGCGGGGGAGATCTCTCCCTCTCTCTCTCTCTCTCTCTCTCTCTCCCTCTCGCAATGACTAATGATGTTCTTTCAGTCTCAAGGATTCAGCTGGATAATTATATTAACCCTTGTCCTCTGGATGATCTTAGCTCAGTTCCCAGCTCCTCCCCAGGATAAACACCCCCCCACCACCACCACCACCACCACCACCCCCTCACACACACACCCCCCCTCACCGCTACAGTCCCACCAGAGTTATACACTAATATACAGTACGCACAAGGTGTACATGCAGGAGCTAGGATAGAGGCTGCTTGATTTAGCATTTTAAATAACAATTTCTTGCTTTCCGTTTTTTCTCCGAGAAAAACGGGGAAGCTTTAATTTAAACACTTTGCCCAACACGTTGTCTGCGCCGAGAAGAAAGAGGAAAGAGGTTGCATATTCACTACCACCTGAAATAAACTGAAACAGAAGTGTGAAAGAAAGTGGGACCCCCGCCTAGGGAAACAGCGTATATTCCTCTAACATCCCTCTTCAGCGTGTGAACCAGTGTAGTTACAACTGTGGTAATGATGTTGTGCTCTGTTGTTCTTCCTCCTGCTCTTCATTTCTAAGGCTGGAGACCAACAAGTTTATCGGTGGATACACGTATTGCTTTTAAAATCACGGTTAGCAGCACAGGTGGATGTTTGCTGCAAACGAGAACTATTTAGCTCAGAAGATATATAGTCATATAGCAGCGTAGGAAAGGTTTCGCGTGTGCACAGGTTTAAAATAGCGACGGTTGTTTTGCGAATAAGTTAAACAAACTATTGGGTGAGGAATGAGGTAGACGTGAGGGCCGGCAGGTTTGTGCAATGCGGGGTGTGAACAATTGCATTATATTCCGTTATACACACCTTATATAAATCCTCACGCGCACACACATCATGCATGCACTCGCTCACACACACACACACACACACACACATACACACATACACACACACTTACTCCCGCTCTCTCTCTCTTTCTCTCGCTCTCTTACACAGACATAAACATACACACACACACACACACACACGCACGCATACACACACACACACACACACACACACACAAACACGCACTACTTGCAGTGTGCCAGAAACATTGCTACAAAGTGGATAACCACCACCTTGGGGGGCCCACCAGGGGGCCACGCGACAGGAAGAACCCCCCCCCCCCCCCCCCCCCAATACAACCTCTGCAATCCCTCTGTTTCTGTCGCCTCATCGTTTTCCTTCCCCTTCATGTCTCCCTCTCTCTCTCTCTCTCTCTCTCTCTCTCTCTCTCTCTCTCTCTCTCTCTCTCTCTCTCTCTCTCTCTCTCGTTATATATACCTATATACCTATATATATATATACCTCTGTTGTACATGTCCTATAATTTGTCCCATAGAGTGTTAGTAAGTAAGAGGACACTCTGGTCTCTCCCCAGTCTCATAAAAACCATCACAATGTAATCCCAGTTCAAACCCGGCCTTGAGTGAGTAGAGACTAGCCTAGAACTCTAGACCCCCCCTAGCGGCAGCAAATTTATTTGGCAGCTAGTGTAGGTCTAGCACGGCTCCGTCGGCTTTTTGGTGCTGGAAACACCAAGTATGTCAGACCAATCACAGCGTGAGGGGCGGAGTCGAAAGCCGGGCTACCATGACGACAGAAATGCGACGGTTCCGTGTTAGAGGTAAACAATGGCTGCTGCTGCTGGCGAACGGCTGTCTTTCCACTCGGCTTTGGCCGCGACTCTTCAAGACTTGAAGTTAACATTTTATTTGAGAAAAGAAAAAAGAACGGCACTGAAGTCTTTCCTCGAAAATAAATACGTATTCGGAGTTTTGATTAATGGTCAGAGCGACGGCTGACTACGTCACCTTCTTCGTTGCTCTGATTGGTTGTAGCGCTATCCTATTGCGTGCAGAGGGAACTTGAAAGACAACCGTTTATCCCGCCCACACTGCCAATGGAGCTGAGCCAGACCCGACATCTTTCTGATGTGGGTCTGGCCTGCCAGGCTAAGTAGAGACAGTATTTGGAGTATAATGAGAAAACCGCATGGGTAACTTTTCCTGTACGCTCCTGTCCCATAGCGTAGCACACAGCGATGGCTTTGAGAAGAATAGTACATGCGTTACTTTATTTGCATGAGTAGAGCTTTACGCACATGCATGCACGCACATACACACACATACACACACACACACACACACACACACACACACACACACACACACACACACACACACACACACACACACACACACACACACAGATAGCAGAGAACAGAACAGCCTGCAAAGCTTAATTATTTAGTTATTTGGTTCTTTGCATCCATACTTTAGTAGCTGGTATCCACATATGGCCCTGACTCTGTTGAGGCTCTCTCTCTCTCTCTCTCTCTCTCTCTCTCTCTCTCTCTCTGTCTGTCTGTCTGTCTCCCTCTCTCTCTCCCTCACTGACTCTCTCGTCTCCCTTTCGCTGTCTGCCTGTCTCTCTCTGTCTCTCTCCTCGGCACAACCCAGCCCCAGCACGCAATAGCCATTTACTGTATCCTGTGTAAATTATTTACTCAGGTAAGCTTAAGCACGCCCACACACTCTCTGACTCCGCCATGTCTCCCTCTTTTACTCTCTCTCTCTCTCTCTCTCTCTTTCCTTTTAAGTTCACAATGGCAGAATGTCCATGTGAACCTAAAAGACATACACTTTCATTTAGGATATTGCCTAAAAAATAAGCATCTCATATACACACAAAAGAGATTATTAAGTTCACATGTGCACAGATGCACATGTGCGCGCACACACACACGCACACACAAAAACACACACACACACACACACAAACATGTTCACGACGCGCACACACACACGCATAAAAAGCTGTTTAGCTCACAAAGGCAATCAAGGTCATTCGTAGTGTTGTGAATAATTGAAGATCTGTGGCTGGACACTCCACCCTTTTCCCTTACAACCCTGAGAATGTTCCCTGACCCCGCAACACTGAAAGTCTTTAGTGCACGTGAGACACAGTGCATGTGTATGAGTGTATGTGAGACTTGAGTGTGTGTGTGTGTGTGTGTGTGTATGTGCGTGCATGGAGAGTGGTGGCTGTCTCACCCGCTATACTACTCCCTGAGGCGTGTTCCTTCGCTCCCCTTAAATGTGTGTGTGAGTTTCTTCTCCCTATTTAGATGGCTTCTCCAACATGTCAAAACATTGCAAAGGTGACGCGGGAAAAGCAGGTCAAAATTTTATATATTTTCCTCGTCCTTTGAGGAAAAGTTGAAGTGCCATGGCGCCGTAATTTGTTTTCATCAGCAGCCAACAATATACTCCAAGAGGCAATTTTCACGAGTGAGAAAATTGTGGGGTATACATTTCTGGAGAAACTCACTATGACTCCAAGCTAGCAAATCACGGATGGGGAGTTCAGATATCGATCAGCTGTTTAGCACAGGAGGACTGTGTGTTTTTGTGTGTGTGTGCGTGTTTCTGTGCTTGTGTGTGTATGTGTGTGCGTGTGTGTGTGTGTTTGTAGGTGGGTGTTTCTGTGTCTGTATGTGGATGCGCATGTGTGTATTGTGTGCATTTGTGTGCGTGCATGCATTTGTGTGTGTGTGTGTGTGTGTGTGCTTAAGCCAGAGAGCATAAGAGACATTGAGGGAAAGCAAACAAATGACAGAAAGAAAGAAAGAAAGAAAGAAAGAGGGAACTGCAAAAGAGAAAAAAAGGTCAGAGACGTGTGAAGGGGGGGGACACTGCCAGACACATTCCCGTCCCGTCTTTCTGGGAGGCAGCACTTGAGAGAGAGAGAGAGAGAGAGAGAGAGAGAACAAAAATCGATCCCCTCCTTTCAGAGATAGAAATTTATGAAGCTTGGAACATAAACGCAGTCATGTCCAATTAGCCCATGTGAATTTACGACAGCAAACCGAGGGGCAAACCCCCGCTCCTCTCTCCCTGTGGGGTGGGGGGTCCTGGGGTCTCGCTGCGTTGCTCTGGGCTCCTCATGAGTTTGGATGGGCTGCGATTTGGGGCGGGGGGGTGGGGGGGGTTATGATAGATGATATGAGACCATTAAAAACTACTGATTGAATTTGTGTGTGCATTAAGTTCCCACGTCCTCACAATGGGCCGGGATTCTGCGGGCGCCGCTGGTGCACAGCACACATAAACACCACGTAAACACCGACTCCACACACCAGCAGGAGCCGCTTATGTTTGGGTGAATTACATGAGTGGCGGGAACCCTGCGGCGTCGATGAGGTTGCAGTGTAGCGGGTACTGAGCGGCGCTCCTCTGTGACGACTGAACTGATCGAACACACACGGGAGGGAGAAACCCCCCCGCTGGGTCTGGGATGCATCGATGCGGTCTGTCATCGCAGGTTACAGCGTGTCAATGCAGAAACCCGCCTCCGCCTCCGAGTCTCTCTCCACCTTCAACTCGTCCTCCTCCTCCTCATCCCCCACAACCTCCTCCTCCTCCTCCTCCTCCTCCTCCTCCTCCTCCTCCTCCTCCTCTTCTTTCTCCCCCTCCTCATCACCTTCCTCCCTCTTCCAACTACTCCTCCACATGATCCACCTTCTCCTCCTCTTCCTCCTTCACATCCACCTCCTCCTCCTCCTCCTCCTCATCATCCTCCTCTCCTCCCCTCCTCTACATCATCATCATCAACCTCCTCTCCTCCTCATCGTCCTCCACATCCTCTTCATCATGATCATCATCATCATCCTCATCATCCTCTTCTCTTCAACCCTGCTGTTCATTATCATCAGGCAGATTGTCACGGTTTT
>JAOPHQ010004643.1:52500-75740 GCA_030340625.1 Merluccius polli | reverse complement strand
CCCTCACCGTGGGGGGGGGGGGGGGGACCTGTAACTGCTCTCAAGCCACTGCTCCTCAACTCCTCCTCCGGACCTCTGGATGGGGGGGGCTCTGGGTCTCCTCCTCCTCCTCCTCTGGATGGGGGTGGCTCTGGTTCTCCTCCTCCTCCTCTGGATGGAGGTGGCTCTGGGTCTCCTCCTCCTCCTCTGGATGGAGGTGGCTCTGGGTCTCCTCCTCCTCCTCCTCTGGATGGAGGTGGCTCTGGTCTCCTCCTCCTCCTCCTCTGGATGGAGGTGGCTCTGGGTCTCCTCCTCCTTCTCTGGATGTAGGTGGCTCTGGGTCTCCTCCCCCTCCTCCTCTGGATGGAGGTGGCTCTGGGTCTCCTCCTCCTCCTCCTCTGGATGGAGGTGGCTCTGGGTCTCCTCCTCCTCCTCCTCTGGATGGAGGTGGCTCTGGGTCTCCTCCTCCTCCTCCTCTGGATGGAGGTGGCTCTGGGTCTCCTCCTCCTCCACCTCTGGATGGAGGTGGCTCTGGGTCTCCTCCTCCTCCTCCTCTGGATGGAGGTGGCTCTGGGTCTCCTCCTCCTCCTCCTCTGGATGGAGGTGGCTCTGGGTCTCCTCCTCCTCCTCTGGATGGAGGTGGCTCTGGGTCTCCTCCTCCTCCACCTCTGGATGGAGGTGGCTCTGGTTCTCCTCCTCCTCCTCTGGATGGAGGTGGCTCTGGGTCTCCTCCTCCTCCTCTGGATGGAGGTGGCTCTGGGTCTCCTCCTCCTCCACCTCTGGATGGAGGTGGCTCTGGGTCGCGACGGGGCCTGAGGCGGGTAGCTCTGACTCTGGGTGGTGAGGTGGGGTCACATCCCCGGGGGCACACGCACTCCCACGCACAGTTGACGATTCTGTAGAGGTTAGATGGCGTATGGAGGAGACATAGAGAAATGCAAAACCATGGAAAGGTAGTAGATAATTTCGAATAAGTGACTCAATTATCCACTGACATTAGCATTGTAGAACAAAAAGCACAAAACTGAAATACATAAAGGCCTCTTGCCACAGTTAGTAACTACATCACCTGAACACCTTTCGCTCTCAGTAATGCATAATTTAGGGTTGACTTGGATAACTTACAATATCCACTTTCAGTCTCGCTAACGTTAGCTCATTGCATGGTGACTTTCAATTAAAAATATAAGTAAATAAAGGTCTAGGCTACATGTAATTCTGGGAACAACAAGCCTACCGATAAAAAATGGTGCTAAATGGTTCAAGAAGTTTCTCAAATGTTTGCTCTACCCTTCAGTAGGCTGTACATCATTTGTCTTTGAAAAACTCTTCATTGTAGTCGTAGTAATTAGGCTATATTAGATATAGATATAGCTTAGATATGAGATGTGATATAATTACCAACTGACAATCCAATCAGCGCAGTGCGGTAGTTACACCAGCAGGGGGCAGTGAGACTTTATATCTGAACCTCCCAACTGCTGCCATGTACAGCGATAATAATTTCACGAACTAAAAGGATTCACAAAACAATTAAAAAATATTATATTATTATTATATTATATTATGCGAGGTATGTTAAAGGTAATTATGTGACAAACTTAAACCAAAAACAAAAATAAAGAAAAGTATGATATTTAAGGCGTTTCGGTCCAGGAAGTGACGTTATACAGCTTCCGCTTGTTCCGCTCTCTTTTCGTTGAGGCTCAGCTAGTGGCCGGGTGGGTGCTCGTTTTATCCCGATCATTTTATCGACTTTACGATCCGATTAACAGGTTTACACTTGACGAAACGTAACGATATGGCTCCGTTTCCGCGTCTTGTGCCACTTTCACCGTCAAAAGGGTTATTTGCGATGTCCGGAATGCACATAAATGATGTGATTGTAACGCCGACGGGCCGCATGTGGCTTGGGCCACGCACTCATGCTAATGCTAGCTAGGAGACGTGAGCTAGCGGGAGGCTTTCCTCCAGGCGATACTTGATCAATAATGTCTTGCGTCTGGTCGTTGTTTGTGCCACTGCCCATAGTAAAGCGGTGTAGTGTTTGTTTGTTTGCCGCATGTTAATGAATCACAACTTATCCCCCCCCACCTATCCACCCATAGCCTGCAAAGATGCAGATCTTCGTGAAGACGTTGACGGGGAAGACCATCACCCTCGAGGTCGAGCCCAGTGACACTATCGAAAATGTCAAGGCCAAGATCCAGGATAAGGAAGGTAGGCTGTCACCCGTGGCCTCGCCGGAGGGTCGGCTGTGGGGAACGTGAGCTTAGTGACCGGAAGGGAAAACGTACAGGGCAGACGCACACTGTAGTCTCACATTAAGGTGGTGCGAGCCCATTATGTCAGTAAAACGTGCAGTGATTGGCGAGACTGTGCTCTGCTGTCAGAAGTAGCCAGAAGCTTGTCTTGTATTTGACTATAATTTCATTGCATCCCATATGATCTATCTGTCAACGTGTAGTCAGTGAGGAAGCAGGGTTTCTATGGTAACCACTGGGCTCCATGGAGTGATGGAGGGCTTCTGTGTTTTCAGGAATTCCTCCTGATCAGCAGCGTCTGATCTTCGCTGGCAAGCAGCTGGAGGATGGGCGCACCCTCTCCGACTACAACATCCAGAAAGGTAAAAGGGCTAAACTTTGCCTCAACACCTGTGAGCTAATGCGACCGGCTTCCTCCAGGCTCTGGTCCAGAGGAACGGCTCCCCCACTGACTCTTGGCTGGTTGTTCCCGTTTTAGAGTCAACCCTGCATCTGGTGCTCCGTCTGCGTGGTGGCATCATCGAGCCTTCCCTCAGGATGCTGGCCCAGAAGTACAACTGTGACAAGATGATCTGCCGCAAGTAAGACTGAGCGTTTGCAACAAGCTTTGCCGTGATTGTAGCTTAACGACGGTGTGCCTTAACAAGTCTGATGTCAATGTTGACCCAACATTGGCGTCTTGTAAAATCACAAATGACTTTGGTCTAGCAGGAGTCTAACGGTGCTATACAATTATAATTTAGGCGGCGAGAATAACTAGCAGGAGGTACGGCTAAAAAGGACGCATGCTTAATGTATTATAGCAGGTGAACAAAGTATGCAAGTCCACTTTCAGGGATCTAGGAGTGTTTGTGTGATGTTGTAACCAATGAATCTGACTTATGACCTGCTGTGTTCCAGGTGCTACGCCCGCCTCCACCCCCGTGCGGTCAACTGCCGTAAGAAGAAGTGCGGCCACACCAACAACCTGCGCCCAAAGAAGAAGCTGAAGTAGATGTTTGTGCTTTTGGCTCTTCAACCCGTTGTGTTAAAATAAACTTTTGAAAAAGATTTCTGAGTTACTCTTTTATTGTGGAAGAAAGAAACTGACAAACCTGATGTTTTATTCATGGTTACAGGCACTCAATGATGTGCTAGAAATCATTTGATGAGATTGGGAATCTCTGGTTAGTTTAGGTAGGGGTAAGATCCAGGGACAGGGTACCCACGGCGGTATTCTTAAATGTTCTTTTAATGACTTAAAAGGCATCTCAAATATAATTTGCATAGGTTAATATTTTTTGCAATTGTTGAAAAAATGATCCTCAAACCATTAAGGTAATGGATACCTTTTGTGCGGCATGCACAAGACTTGTTGACCACTGCACTGGCACTAACTTCATGCATGTGCAGGATACTCAGATAAGCAGCACTGCAATATTGCACAAACCAATTCCAGGTTGAAGACTGTCACTTAACTATTCTGCTGGGCCGTGAAATCGTTATTCAATTGTCAAGTGGTATTAAAGTGAACTGGTGAATCCTGCAGATACCCTTCGTGGAAAAACAATGCATTGTGGGATAAACTGCCAGAAAAATCCAAGCGGTCAATATTAATCTAATAATTCAACTGAAAAGTGACTTCGAACCACAGTGTACACCATTAGTGTCTCCCGTGTACCCATTCATACATTTAATACAGACTACTTGAAGATAATGATTGAATCATTTTAATATGTAAGAATTGTATACAAATGTGCATTTCTTGTATCACAAATCCAGTACACAGATTCATGGCTCTATAAAACCACTTCAAACTAACTCGAGCTATTTCACCTCACGTGTTCAAACCACTTTTTTTTTAAACTCCATCCCAACATACTCGAGATATTGAGTTCTGACAAGTTCAACTGTACTAATTTATGAAGTGTAAATGAACCTGAAGACGAAAGTAAAGCCGTACGAAAGGGGATGTGCGTTTTCCAGTCTTGTGGAGCAGAAACTTTCTGAAACAACGGACCCATCTATTCCGGTACACCACTGTCAGATTAAGGTCATCTATATGGATTATTTTTGTTGTACAAACTCATTTCCTCCCCTCAAGGGGACATTAAAGTAATGACAACAGTATAGACGAAACTCCTAGCCTATAAACATGTGCTGTAACACCAAAATAAATGTCCAAACTGGATAACTGGTGGCTCTCTGAGCAAAACTAGAGTAAACTTGACAGATACCCCATGTCCTGGTTTTTAGCAATATGCTCTAGAGTGTTTTCTCACATAGTCATACACTATTTATGTGCTCTAATAATACCATAAGACCGGTGTACCTCTGTAGCAGACCCCATTTGGACCCACGCGCAGCATCCATCCTATTCCAAAACTAAGCAGTCATCTCATTCACGTTTCAGTACCTACAAAACGAGCATTGTTGCTTTACTCCGAAAGTGTGCTAGTAATATTGCTGTACCTTGTTTTGATATATATATTCATAACCATAACGGACAGAGCTAAGGCGCCACAGATTTCCGTGCGTCACAAGTTCACATACGAAGCCGAGAGGTCTATTAAGCGTCTAGTTGCTAGTTCTACTACGACTAATACTACTACCACTACGGTTGTGCTTGGTAACCCGAAGCTCATGCACAGTGATCTACTCTCTACGACAGCGCCAGGCGGGCCCCTGGGAGCCCAATGACCCGACGCCATCTTGATTGTTAAGATAAGACACGCGCGCACAGGAGGACATGACGCAGGAAGACTCCCTCATGTCCAGGGCGCGGACGGACGTAAACAAATAAACTTGGCACCTTACATCGCCCTTGCATGCACTACCACCACCCACGCGCTCTGCACCCTCCCAGTCTGCTTCACCCGCCCAGAGCACAACACACAGCAGCTGATTCCCCGGTTCCCCAAACCAGACTCTTCTTCACATTTCACCAGCAACCCTCCAGAACTCGGATGACAGTTTGAGGACATTTGGCTGCTGGCTGGCTGCTGGCCCTGTGTGAACCTGACTGCCTTAACAAGCAAACTTTTCTAAAAAAGGAGGACATAGAAATGTCAAGGAACATGACCAATGTAACAACAACAGAAAGGTAGTGTTGGAAAATCTAAGCGGTCGCGTCCAGAGGAGGAGTCTTTTTTATTCTCATTAATATTAGCGTCCAGTTCTAAGGTTTGTTTTTAGGAATCATCCGGAACGAATCACATCTAAAGCCTGAGGCGGTAGCCCATCACCCATCTGAGACCACAACTCTGGTTCACATCCCTGATACACCCCCCCCCCAACACACACACACACACACACACTTTAAAAGGAGAGGCCTACAATACAAAGCAAATCCAGAAAAAAGAAAAGAAAAATCCTATCCTAAAGAATCCCACCGAACGAGACAACGAGCGCGGCGGAGCGAAACTTGGCCAACTTCCACAATCAAATATTTATTTAGAGAGAATTTCGACAGCATTCGATGTTGTCCTTCACTGTTTAAACAGCTCTCTCTAAATTTCATCCTCCCCCCTCCCCCCCCGCCTCTCTTTTTCAAGCCTCCATTTCTCTCCCCCTCCTCTCCGCTCCACTCAAACACAATGAACACTTGCACACTTAAAGCTTGAGCGACGTGACTCCTGCAGGCTACTGGTTGTAGAGGCAGACCTCTGACTGCGGGGGGGTGCGCTATTTGTCAATGAGCTTGGCGAGGCTCTGTCTGAGGCTGCTCAGGTCCAAGATCTTGAGGTCCAGAACTTCGATGGCCCGCTGGACCTCCCCCTCCGTCTGCTGCCTCTCCTCCTGGCTCGCCGCCAGGTCCGTCTCTGCACTCTGGACCCGCTCCTCCAGCGCCGCGTTCTGATGTTCCAGCTCCTGCACACACACAGACACAGACACAGACACACACACACACAATAAGAAACATACACAATGACACACACACACACACACACACACACACACTTCATGGTACATGTTTTCGCAAGCAAAATGTCCAGAAAATGTGCAATGTACAACATTGATGACTCGAATAGTAAATACAACCAAAAAAATATGCGGCAGTATACATAAATGTCCGACTTGTTGGTGACAGATTCATCTGTTAAAGGTGTTGGTGGTTTAATAAAGTCTAACACGCTCATCCAACAGGATCTAGAACTACCTTGCACAAAGGCACCCCCAACACCGCACCCTCGAATGTCCTCTGAAGCGGTGAGTTTAGCATTCGAGGCATGGCTGCAGAGTATAAATATAAACACACACTCAACCATCCAACCGTCTCAAAGCGGTTTATCCTGTGAATGTAAATGTGGCGTTTTATTAGGCACCGAGGAGTGTGGAGGACAGTTAAGGCGGGAGAGATGCGGCGAGGCTAATGGAGAGGTGATGTAATATACATTAGTGCTCCTGGCTTCCCCCTGGGAATACCACCAGCACCGCCTCGCGTCGTCCTTGCCTGGGCTCACCGGTGCTTCCCATGCAGAGGAGAGCTAATGGTTCTGATTTGCTTCAGTAGCCCGTTTGCATGACTTTTCCGGTCTGCTGGTCCGTCTGTCTGTCTGTCTGCTCTGTCTGCTCGGCTCACTAGTCTGTCAGTCAATCTGTCTGTTTGCTTACTTGTGTTGTCGGATCACTAGTCTGTCTGAGCCCATGTCTGTCTCTCTACCTGTGTCTGTCTGACTGTACCTGTCTACATGGCTGTCTGTCTTTCTACCAGCCTCATTGTGTCAGTCTATCTGTCATGTCTTCCTGTCTCTCTGCTCGTTGTCTCTCTACCTTTCTCTCTCTCTACCTGTGTGTCAGACACCCTGTCCATCTACCCGTCTGTCTGTCTACCTGTCTGCTCACCTGTAATCTCTGCATAGCCTCCTCTTTCTCCTGCTCCAGATCGCTGGCGTCTGTCTTCTTGCTCTGTAGACTCTGGATTTCCTGGAAGACACAGTGGAACACAGTTATGACATCACTTCCTTTAAACATCCATCTGCTGGTTCAAACAGAATACGTGTGTGTGTGTGTGTGTGTGTGTGTGTGTGTGTGTGTGTGTGTGTGTGTGTGTGTGTGTGTGTGTGTGTGTGTGTGTGTGTGTGCGAGTGAGACCTGCTCCTTGGTTTTCAGCAGGGCTTCCAGGTTCTCGACAGACTGACTTAAGTCTGGATCAGAACTGGCAGACGCAACACTCTGGGCCTCCAGCTCCGCTACCTGGAACGAACACACACACACACACACACACACACACACACACACACATTATACATAAACACACAATACACATCAAATACATACACAATACAATATACACATCACACCAAACATACATTATACATAAACACACATACAATATACACACACATGATACATAAACACACACACACACACACACAGATCTGGGCCTCCAACTCGGCTATCTGGAACAAAGTCTTCACACATTACACGCCCATACACAAGACACAACGGCGCATTACGCGATACACGCGATACACGTTACATATCCGCTTGTTTGGACTCCACAGTTGAACGACCGCCGCTTCCAACGACGTGGAAGCGGCCGTGGGGCTCATCCTGATCTGAAAGCAGCTCAGGGTGGTGTGATGTTATTTATTCATAAAGTTTTCACAGACAGACTAGTTTCTGGGTTCTCTAGTGGAGCCCACCCCAGGAGACCTGCCAGCTGGGTGTCTCATACCCCCCCCACCACCACCACCACCCTCTGCTGGGACGATCTGCCAGGAGGGGGTTAGGAGCTGGAGGAAAGAGGGTGTCCTCTATAGCCTGCCCGTGTCCCTGGCTGTCACTGCAGACCTGGTCCACTTCCAGACGAACCTGCTGGGTGTGGTGGAGGAGGCCGACCTGGCAAAATCTACGGACCATTTAGCTATTTTAGCAGACAACTTTTATTTATTTTTTATTAAGCGACTTAGTGAATTCAGATACACGTCATTAAGGAGCAGGTAGGGAGCAGGAATGCCTACAGGTTTGGCTGCGGACATTGGGGGATCGAACCCAGACCCTCTTGGCTGCGAG
Organism: Merluccius polli; assembly: GCA_030340625.1. Classification (NCBI taxonomy): domain Eukaryota; kingdom Metazoa; phylum Chordata; class Actinopteri; order Gadiformes; family Merlucciidae; genus Merluccius; species Merluccius polli. The sequence goes on along the minus strand of JAOPHQ010004643.1, from coordinate 67,500 downwards.
TCAAAACACTTGATCTGAATCGGCTCGTTCAGCCAATTACCGACTGCTGATTGGCTGCACTGGTCTTCGATTCGTCTCCATTAACGTTATACCTTTCAAACATTGTAAAAGGTGAGAAGGTTCTAGACGGTGAACTTGAGATACCTTTACAGGCATATGGACAAGACAGACAGACAGACACAGAGACCGTCAGACAGGACTGATGGACAGGCGACCAGCCCGTCCGTCCGTCAGTCAACCAGTCAGTCAGCCAGGTGTGCGGACCTGTTCTCGGAGGCGGTCGGTCTCCTCCTGGTACTCTGCCAGCTGCTTCTTCCACATCAGCCCACTGCTCTCAGCCTCTTGCAGGGCGGACACCAGCTTAGCGTTGCTGTCCTGCAGTGTGAACAGCTCCGTCTCCATGTGGAGCTCACAGCTCACGGACCTGCCAACACAACACAATAGGGCTTGTACATCACAATGCATCATGGGAGTTTTTGTTTGGCGATACTCCGCCATATTGAGTGGACTCCAGAGAGTTGCAGTGCTGTAAAAAACATCAACGTAAATATACCGTCACCTAGGCTAATGAAAACGTTGTTTTGCCACGTCTCATATGAGAAACTTTCCATTATGATGAATAATTTCACGATTAATTATTAAACAATGACCAAAAAACCATGACCACCAACATAATAACTAACTTTCCAATGCTCCTATGTTTCCAAAATGGAGGCGGTCATTGTAACACCATACACACCTAACGCAATACAATACAATATAGACCTAATGACACAACACAATACATAGTACCACAATGCAAGACACACTATACACAACACATACAAACACAACACAGACATATTAGGCCATGTCCGAAGAATCGTTCACTATACACACTGCACGATTCACACTTTGTAGTGTTCGAAGTGTACAAATCTGGTTCCCTATAAAGTGCTTCATACCCATGATACACCGTAAAAGAAGTGTACAAATGATGTACTCTAATTCCGCAGTACATCCCATGATGCACAGCGTTTTCTATTTTCATCAGGCTCATAATGAGTGTCCCGATTCCCCCCATTGTAGACTGGTGGGTACTGCATAGTGTTAATTATATAGGGATTAGGGAATGAATGAACAAGTGATCTTGGACAAAGCCATAGCAACACAACACAACACAGACATGGGAACACAACAACACAACACAGACCTATTAACACATCACAGTATGGAGCAGTGTGGACCGGTATAGAACAATATTATAGACGGCAGGACAGTGTTGTATACAGTACGGCGGTACAGGACTACGGTATTGGTACTATGGAGGTCTAAGGGCCACAGAGTGCTGTCCTTCCCTCTGCTCAGGATTCACAGAGAGACTTGACTCATAAACGAGTCTTTCTGGTAGCAGACGGGACTTGGTTACACTCTGGCATTACATTAGATGTGTTGCGCACAACCCATTCTCCGATTCCCTTCATGGCCTTTTAGGAAAGCAGCCTCCGTAACCATGACAACCTGGCGAAATGGCTAGGATATATATATATATATATATATATATATATATATATATATATATATATATTAATTTCTGTTTTCAGTTGAACTCCCAGTGTACTACCAGAGCGTGGCGTGACCCAGAGGCGGATGGGTAAGACAGGCGCAGGGATTTCTTCCACGCCACAAAATGTTTGACTCCTGGTCATTATCTCGGCTGACTGACAGCCTAGTTGACCGGCGTCCAGCTCCAGCAGAAACACTTGATGTGAATATTTTAATACTTCAATATGTATGTGAAACACAATACCGTGGGCCACCTTCACCGCCACACATTACAGCACTGCTCCTGCCTGTTTGGTTGTGCATTTGATAAATAAAGTACTAAATAAAGAATGCATAACCTTGCGTCAATGTATAGTTTTATATTTATTTAAGGTTTTTCACCTGGCGCTGCCTAGTTAAAATATCTTGTAATTCTGAAGATACGTCAATTCCCCACGACGAGTGTAGATTTTTGAATGTCCTTTCTAAGCTTTCTATTCAACCTGAGTCTCTCCCACTCAAACTCCTACGGTTTACCGTTAACACTAACCTTGACTCCAAAGTTACTTTTTGTTTTTGAGGGAGACTAAAACGACAGCTCCTTCTCAAACTCGGCATTGTATCCTACTAGTGTGTTATAAAATGTTACCCAAATTGCAACATTGACGTCCCCCCCTCCCTCTCACAACAGAGATAGTTAATAAAGTCTAAAGTTATTGGCATAAATTCTGGCATAAAGTATCGTCGATTTGAGCAGCAGGCAAATGCAATTAGGACTCTACTCACCATAGCAACCAGCGGCACGACCGTGAAACCCCCCCCCCCCCCCCCCCCCAACATAATAGACTGACTCACTTAGTAGGTCGAAACACAGACACACACATGAGCGCACAAACACACACATGCACGCACACACACACACACACTTTCCTCTGCTCTGCTGTCTGACAATTTCACAACACCTACCTCATAAATGCAAATTAAATGCAATATATTATTATGTATGATTATATATGATGTTATGCAAATGTAGGACATTTTGTCAGTAAAATCATAATTTTTGTTTGTCAACGCAGCTCTCTATATCAAGTCAACCAACACCTGTGACTATTTTGTCAGAACAGTGGATTTTATTATATTATATATATTAAAGTTCTTTTTGGGGTATGGGAAAATTCACATTTTGTGTGGTTTTTCTAAGCAGGGATCAGTGGAGACGGTCTAAATATAGCCCTGACTGCACCCTGTTCTAGACGTGCTTAATGGGGCTTCCTAATGCTAACTGCCATTATGTCTCCCTGCAGTGGTCCCTGTCCTAGTGTAGCAGTTAGCCGCCGTTACCCATCATTCCCTGGTCCATCTCCACGGTGCTGGAGGAACATGGAGTCATTTACCTACCACTGATAGCTGAATCACCACTGATAGCTGAACCCGTCTCCTCCTCCTCTTTCTCACTGCCGTCATCACTATAGTCTCAAAATCCTTAGAAACTTTCTCACTGCAGATATCGACTTTGTTTCAAAGTCATTTGAAACGATGAGTGAGGACCGAGACCTACGCAGAGGCAGCTTAAGCTGCCTCAACACCAAATGGCTTTCGAAGTCGTCGGATGGCTGTACTGCACACATTACACGCCTGTCTGTCTTGTCATCGGGTATGTTGAAGTCGTCGTGGGTTTCACACGACGTGACTGATCGGCGACAGGGGGTCACACATTACAAGATGTTTCACAAGGAGGAATCCCTGAAGAGTCTGTCTGGTCTCCAAACTACGTTTAGTCACGAAAACATGTATATTTGGCGTTGTTTGTGAAAAAACAAGGAAGAAAAATAAAATCTAGAGGCAAGAATGGGTTTGGAGCAAGGATCGTCTGTTCTGCAGACAGAGTTGGAGGGAAATAAATCATTTTGCAATGCCTGCTCTTATTCTGGCTCAACAAGGTCATGCCTGGCGCTGTTAGCACTGGTATTTATTTTATTAAAGCTGCAATCAGCTATTTTTACTCGCCCCACTTTGTTTTGATTAAATTGTGTTTTGATTAAACAAATACATGAGAACCATGAGACTCAACCAAAACACTTTAATCAAAACAGAGTGGGGAGTGCAAAGATTGCTGACCTGATTTAATCTCGGCTTTAATCTCATATTTATTGCATAAAAATGAAAAAAAGTTACACGCTTAAGTTTCAGGTACCGGACTAAACAGGACTTTTTGTGGAAAGTTAAAACAAGATTAAAACTTAAGCATGCAACGTCTTCACTGGTTTCAACTGCAAGCCACGAGTCGGTTCAAACTTTTTGAAAAGAAAAAATGACACGCTTAAGTTCCCACTGTGTTTCAACTCAAACATTTAACATGGAACTTAATCATGTCACTTTTCTAACCTCGCTTTCACCCTTTGTTTCCACCCTAGGTTGAAAACTTCAAGGATAACTTTGGTATTTTCCAACCTGGACCCTATTTTCCCATCACTTTGGGTCTCAGTAATGCAGACAACAATTTTTGCAATTGGTCCAGTATTGAGTGAGAAGTGTCTGATAATATTATGGAAATGATCCCTACAGAGAAATAAAACATTTCTCTTTACCTTTCGCTTGATACGGTCTGTTTGTTATTTAGGTTTAACCAAGTCTCGTAAAGGACAGTTCAGAGCGAGACTTCTCCTTGGTGAAATTTGGTTACACCAATTGCAAATATTGCAACAATTGCTGTCCGCATAAGTCCCTGAGACCCAAAATGATGGGAAAATCAGGTCCATGTTGAAAAATCCCGAAGTTATCCTTAAAGTTTCCACCCTGGGTGGAAAAATTAAAACATGGAGCAGTTCCACCTGACCCAGTGGCTTCTCTAAGAGGGTTAGTACTGAGTGGCGTCACCCTTCAGAGAGCATCTTCTTGATCCTCTCCTTCTCCGAGGTCAGCTCCACCTCGGTGCTCCGGCTGCGGATTAGCTTGTCCTCGCCCGGCCCGTTCACCGTCAGCAGGGGAGGGGGGGAGTGGCGCTCCTCCGACAGCTCCTGGACCCCCGACCGGAACCAGGGAGAGAGAGAGGTGGAGACAGACAGAGAGAGAGAGAGAGACAGAGAAAAGAAAAATCAAAGTTGTTTTTAATTTTACAATTCAGCCAGTACTGTATTGGACCTACTGTGTATAAGGTCCATTATCAGTACACAGTACTGTACTGGACCTGCTGTGTATAAGGTACCTTATCAGTACACAGTACTGTACTGGACCTGCTGTGTATAAGGTACCTTATCAGTACACAGTACTGTACTGGACCTGCTGTGTATAAGGTACCTTATCAGTACACAGTACTGTACTGGACCTGCTGTGTATAAGGTACAGTCTCTGTACCCACGGTACAGTATTAGTACCTATACGAGTGTCTATACTGATTCAGGTTGTTCTGTTGTTTGTGTTTTGGGACAGAAACAGTGAGGGACTGTGTGGGACCCATTGATTTTCCAGGGAAACAATGAGAGACAGGACAGGAAACCGTCTGATTTAATGTCCCTTTCTCCTGGAGGCTGGGGCTCGTCATGCCAACGCTTGGAGGGCTCCTTCTGAAACCAGGTCACCGTGAAAACACCTGATGCTCACTTCCACTGCTGAACGACAACCTCTCCCTCTCTCCCTGTCCCTCAGTCTCCCTCCCTCTCCCCCTGTCCCTCAGTCTCCCTCCCTCTCCCTCTCTCCCTGTCCCTCAGTCTCCCTCCCTCTCCCTCTCTCCCTGTCCCTCAGTCTCCCTCCCTCTCCCTCTCTCCCTGTCCCTCAGTCTCCCTCCCTCCCTCCCTCCCTCTCCCACAGTCTCCCTCCCCCTCCCTCTCTCCCTCTCCCTCTCCCTCTCTCTCTCTCTCTCTCTCTCTCTCTCTCTCTCTCTCTCTCTCGTGTGTGTGTGTGTCTTTCTCTCCCTGACCTTTGGGCATTGTAAACCTGTCTGTCTGAAAGACAGTAAAACCCGCTAAAAAGGAACCCTTAGATTATTAATCACTGCTGGATTATTAATATGTCTTAAGAGAGTCTACCGACCCCCTCCCTCCCTCCCTCCATGCCATTTGAACACATACAACACACACACACACACACACACACACACACACAAATCAAAGTTTTCGCAGTAACCCTGGTCCACACTCTGAAGTCAGTGGTCATAAAAGATGCATGACTTGTGTTTAAGCCGTGAACGGACCTACAGAATTAACCCTGCATCGTGTTGACCTGAAGCACTCCCATCCCTCTGAATACAAACAAGATGGAGACCCGGGCTCCCTTCCTCCGCGGCTAGTTAGCCTCGGTTCAAACGGCTGTGCATGCGTGCACATGGCTGCCCCCCCGAACCCCCCCCCCCCCCCCCCCCCCCCATTTACTGCATCTAACACTGTCGAGTTAGCTTTGTCAGCCTTGTTAACCTGCTACATAGACTTTACTGCATCCAACGCCGTCTAGCTAGTTTCATCAGCCCGCTCCAGAGAAGCAGATTACCTGCATTTAACATAATTTAGCCAGCTTCATTAGTGCCGGAGACCAGGAGAACATTGTGAGTATCGCGGGCGTCTACAAAGCGGTCGTTGTCAGAGCAACCGTTCGCAAAGACGACTTTGATCTGATTCCTGATTAATTATTGAGGAGGGAAGTTCATGTTAGACTAAGGCAGGGGATTTTCAAACCCCAACCCCCATGGCTCCAGCTTGCAGGGCATTCTGGGTAATGAATATGAAGGAGGCCAACGCATCGCACGTTGGCGGTGGACTGGCGTTACGCTCACCTGGGACAGCTGGGAGGAGAGATGTCCCATGATGCACCGGCAGGATGGAGAGAAGAAGAAAGGAAACAAGCAATAAGGACATGAAACAGAGACACAATGACACGATTCAACAAACGGTTCAATCAGAATTGAAACAAACCAGCTCAAAATGGTTTGTTCCTAATACTAAATCAATCAAACTATGAAACACACTAAATTCCTCAATGAGAAATACGGTTTGTCACATCAAGGTTAGTTTATCATTAGGCTTAAGACTTAAGACATGCTTATGTATAAATGTATAGCTCTTCCAGAAACCTCCGCCTCATCGACGTTGACCTGGTACCAACCAGAGTGGAGTAAGAAGAAGAAGAAGAAGAAGAAGAGGAGGAAGAGGAGGAAGAGGAGGAGGCTAATTCAAGCTGATCTCTGTTGTGATGTCAGTGTGGATTTTGTTTATGGAAAGAGAATCATTAATAAGATATAGCCAACATACTGTATTACAACATACTGTGTTTGCTTGTGTGTGTGTGTGTCTCTGCTGTCGTGTATGTGTATGTGTTTGTTGTGTGCTCGCCCATGTCCATCCCAATTGCGTGTTGCGTTTTTCTTTGTTTTTGTTTAATTCATTATTTATATTATTATTATCACATTTATTTAGTCAAAGATTGATTTAATGATGAATAAAGGACTCAATGAAAGTGCTTGTGTCTAATTCTCTTTTCAATGCTCATTAAAATATGAATTAATTAATTAAATTCATAGCTCCATAGAGATCAGCGCAAAATACAAAATAAAAGTCCTTGGTGTCGAGGCTGAACATCCTCAAGGCCAATCCAGCGACTCCATCCCCGCGATTGCCCTCTAAAAAGCTTAAGTTACTCCTCTAAATCATGAAACACATTAAATATTCAGTCCACTACTGTTTGGGAGCAAGCAGAGTAACAAGGCGTCTACCCTTTCCTTATTCATCCTGTGTGTGTGTGCGTGCGTGCGTGTGTGTGTCTTAACTGTCCCGGCCACATATACAGTAGGAGGCAACAATTCCCGTAGCAAAGTAAAAGCCCTTTGCCGCCGTGTCTTTTCTGCTCCAAGCTGAAACTAAGTGGGCTAATATCCCCTCATTAGTCCTACCTCTGGGGCTGGTGCTAATTGGCTAAATTAAACGGTTGAAGGACTATTACTTTACGCTTCTACTGCGGACCGGGATGTCACAGGTTTACGTGGGTCCAGGGAGACTCGAGGTCTTCCTGGTTTATTCATGTGTGGCGCTGAAGACTCCTCTCCGCCTGTGCTTAATATTGATGCTGAGGCTCCTTTATGGTATGCCTGGATGACATGTTTGTTGGGGCCAATAATGTAATCTACCTCCAGGAGGATTAGTGGACTATATATAGTGTCGTACTTTAAAATTCAGTATATTCTGTAGCACCGTTGTTCTGTTATAGAGTACAGTGTGTAGCCATGTTACGTTACTTTGTAGTATATTATAGTGAGAGATGAGCTTTATGCACATGGACAGTGAGTGCCGGGTTAAGAGCAGAACATGTTTTGATGGTAGAACCAGCACACAGAGATATCATTAAGACTTCTTTATTAATTAATCAGACGTTTCGATCCGTGATGGATTGACCTAACGAAGATCCACCATGGATCAAAACGTTGTCTGATTAATTAATAAGGAAGTATAAATTATATCTCGGTGTGCTTCTTGTTATACTGTAGGACCATATAGTACCATATAAACTATATTCTGTAGTACCATTGTACTCTAATACTGCATATACTGTAGTCATGTTCTACATAGAACTGTAGTTGCACTGTGCTGTAGATAATGTACATGGACATTACTGTAGTACAGTAGCAATGTTGTACTTTATAAACTGTATTGATAATTGATAATGTTCTGTTGTTATGTTCTGCCTGTGATGTTGAAGTGATGTTAAGTACAGAGGTGTAGCAAGGTACTTATACTACACACTGCCTAGGTTAGTGGTTCTATTCCCACTGCAATATTAAAATGCAATAATAATAATGTTTTAATAACTTTTTTCATTATTAATATTCGGGACCACCAACTATTTGTGTGTATGTTTTAGAGATTAAATATAACATAATATAACAATATATAGTGTACCGTTAGAGGAAAGTGTGCAGATATGGTCATATTTTTTTTCAGATCCCTCATTACATTAGATTATAATCTACACATATTGCATATAGTGCTGCTTCTTTTCACTGTAAATATTGTTGCTTTTGCTTTTTGCCTAATGCCATAAGCATTTTCACTTTCACACTGTACATGCTGTACGTGTATGTGACAAATAAAGTTCTTGAATCTTGGCTCTTGAGATCACTGCTGATGAAAAGCGCATTGCACACTTTCCTCTAAACGCGATTTACCTTCCTGCCAAGTAAAAGGACTTCCTGTGGTCTGGGCTGCAGGCTGAAGACAGAAGCAGGTGAAGTGTTCTTCAGTTAGAGACCCAACCTGACGCTGCTATCTGGAAATCAATACACACTGCTGGACTCTGCTGCCATGTGGTGCTGGCTGATTACACTGTGTGTGTGCGTGTGCGTGTGTAAAAACGAGGGTTCTGCCTATGTCTGTCTATCTGTCTAGAAGAAGAGTTTTGTCTGAAGAGAGAAACCATGAAAGAGGCCGAGGGGGACAGACGGACGGACGGACGGATACATCTCTGTTTCTGGTGTAGTGGATCCAGGACTCACCTGTGGGGCGGCGATGTTGAGTGCGGGGTTGGTCAGTTCAAACCTCTCCTGGGACTTCTCCCTGGCCAGCCGCGCCGCCTCTCGCACCTCCTTGAACTGATCTGAGAACTGGGAGAGAGGGGAGGGGGGGGGGGGGTCTCCGATTTGTTTCTGTTGTTGTTGTTATTGTCGTCACCACATTTTCATTAATATTTGATCCGTGCTAAATTCATCCCACAAGTATTAGCGCTGGCATATGGCAGATGTTTTATTGCAGTAATTAAACCAAATGTACACAATGTTGGAGCATATGAGTGGGATGCGCTTCCCTCTGGGCTACATGCTGGCGTGTGCGGTGGTTCGTACATGATAGCATTGGCGCTACCTGCTAGCATTAGTGCTACGTGCTGGCGTGTGTTGTGGTTTGTACATGCTAGCATTGGCGCTACCTGCTAGCATTAGCGCTACGTGCTGGCGTGTGTTGTGGTTCGTACATGCTAGCATTGGCGCTACACTAGCGTGTGTGGTGGTTCGTACATGATAGCATTGGCGCTACCCGCTAGCATTAGCGCGACACGCTAGCCCGTGTGGTGGTTCGTACATGCTAGCATTGGCGCTACCTGCTAGCATTAGCACTACATGCTAGCGGGTGTCGCGGTTTTTACATTCTAGTGTGCTACATGCTAGCATTGGTGCTACCTGATAGCATTAGCGCTACATGCTAGCGGGTGTCGCGGTTGTTACATTCTAGTGTGCTACATGCTAGCATTGGCGCTACCTGCTAGCGTGGATGCTACATGCTAGCACGTAAGTCAAGTGTATTTAGCGTAGCACCTTTTACAGAATAAGGTCACGAAGTCATTCACAAAAGTACATTGTAAAAAATTTTTAAAAAAAAGACCACAAAACAGTACAAAGAAACAAACATTAAAAAACAGCAAAAATACCTTAAAAACACAGAATATGGTCACAATGTGCTTCACAAGAGTACATTGTTAAAAACAAAAAATAAGACCACAAAACAGTACAAAGAAACAAACATTAAAATACAGCAAAATACCTTAAAAACACAGAATATGGTCACAATGTGCTTCACAAGAGTACATTGTTAAAAAAAAATAATAATAAGCCCATAAAACAGCACAAAGAAACAGACCATAAAATAGAGCAACAGCAGACCTTAAAAACACTCAAAAGTACAAACGCTGGGCCGCGGGGGGGGGGGGGGGGGGCAAGACCAGGGCCGGTTCCAACGGATGAGTCTTCAGCTGCTTTTTTAAAAGGCGCCAGCGGAGAGCGCGGATGGGATGAGTGACGGCGGGCGGCTGGTTCCTACCTGCTGCAGCTGCTGCTCTGTGGAGAAGCCCAGGCCGTACACGGTGTTGGCCCGGCTGTCGGCCCACTGGCCGAACTTGTGGGAAGTCTTGGTGAAGGTCATGTTGGGAGTGATGGTGCTGTTGATGATGGCCTGGTTTGCCCGCGCGCGCACACACACACACACACACACACACTTAGTTTAACATTCATAATACTAAACCAAACAGTTTGTTCTACTTTCATCAAACCCTAATCTCCTGTCCACATGTGCAGGTCAGAGGTCGTGTGTGTGTGTGTGTGTGTGTGTGTGTGTGTGTGTGTGTGTGTGTGTGTGTGTGTGTGTGTGTGTGTGTGTGTGTATATGTATGGGTATGTGTGTGTGTGTGTGTGTGTGTGTGTGTGTGTGTGTGTGTGTGTGTGTGTGTGTGTGTGTGTGTGTGTGTGCGCGCATGCGCGTGTGCGTGTGTGTATATGTATATGTATGTGTGTGTGTGTGTGTGTGTGCGTGTGTGTGTGTGCGCGCACGCCCATGCCCCCCCCCCCCCCCCCGTGTGACAGTAGCACGTTGGCGTCGCGTGTTAACATATTAACAGGTGCGCGCGCACCCACCTTAGTCCCGCCCACGCTGATGATGCGGTAGGCGTTGCGGTTGGCGTCGTAGAAGAAGGACACGCTGACGGCGTGCTTGCTGGCGGGCAGCCAGTTGCGCTTGGTGGCCGGGTCGATCTGGAAGACGTGGGCCTTGGCGCTGAACAGCGGCTGCTCCCTGGCAACGCCGCCGAAAACAAGCGTCAAGACGAATGCGTTAGCGTTGGTCGTCATTTTCTTTGTATTGACGTTACGAAAGATTGAGCCAATGAGGGATGAGGAGGGTTTAATGGGATCAGCGAATTAGCAAACATTTTGTTGCAATGATCAAACTGTTTTGTTGAGACGTATAAATGAAAGTTTTCTGTTTGCCATCAGCAAACGGCACAGCTAAAAAAAAAAAACTACCCCCCCCCCCCCACCCCCCCCGATTATCCTCAGGGTAAAAACTATACTGATATGGAGGAAAAACTACTTTTCCAAAGATTTGGACCGATTTGATGGTTGATTTCAACGGTTGGAGAAAGAGAGCGAGGAGATAAGAGACAGCAAGAGAGGAGAGAACAGCAGAGAGAGAGTGAGAGAGAGAGCGAGAGAGAGCTAGACCGAGAGAGACAGAGACAGCGAGCGAGAGAGAGAGAGTGAGACAGCGAGAGAGCGTGAGAGAGAGCGAGAGAGAGAGCTAGACCGAGAGAGACAGAGACAGAGACAGCGAGCGAGAGAGAGAGAGTGAGAGTGAGACAGCGAGAGAGCGTGAGAGAGAGCGAGAGAGAGACAGCGAGAGAGCGTGAGAGAGAGCGAGAGAGAGAGAGAGAGAGCTAGACCGAGAGAGACAGAGACAGAGACAGCGAGCGAGAGAGAGAGAGAGTGAGAGTGAGACAGCGAGAGAGAGAGAGAGAGAGAGTGAGAGTGAGACAGCGAGAGAGCTAGACCGAGAGAGACAGAGACAGAGACAGCGAGCGAGAGAGAGAGTGAGACAGCGAGACAGCGAGAGAGAGAGAGAGTGAGACAGCGAGAGAGCTAGACCGAGAGAGACAGAGACAGAGACAGCGAGAGAGAGAGAGAGAGAGAGAGTGAGAGTGAGACAGTGAGAGAGCGTGAGAGCGAGAGACAGAGAGCGAGAGACAGAGAGAGACAGAGGGAGAGAGAGACAGAGAGAGAGACACACAGAGGGAGAGAGAGACAGAGAGAGATAGCCAGATAGAGGGGAGCTTGAGGCCAGACCATCTGTGTGAATATCTTCATTGTTCTGCGGTCGCTGGGCTGTGGGCAGAGTTCTGCACCAGCCCTACACCAACACAAGCTGCAGGAATTACAAACTGGAGAGCTCCAACACAAGCGGCCATTAAACACAGCGAGTACACACAGTAAGACGCGGAAGAGCGAGATATGTAATTAGTAGTCATCTCCCCCCCCCCACACCGCCATATTTACTGGTGTTAATGAACAGAACGCTGACAGGGCACAGGGCTTTGATGGTAGTAGGGAAGGAATAATAGCGCGGTCTTTATGTAGGCCACTGGAAAAGTCCCACTGCAAAACAATGGTGGGCTGGATTTGGCGGGAATCACATTTGCATACAAACCACAGCTGGGTTTGTGTGAACAAGGCCTTGTGATGGGGGACGTGGGAAGAGGAGAGCGAGCGAGAAACGACGAGAGCCGGTGGAGTTGGAGATGAGGAAGAGAGGAGAGGAGAGGAGCAATAGACGGAAGGAGACGTAGAAGAAAGGTGAAGAGTGCAGAGGAAAGGAGGAAAGAGAAGAGGAGAGGCGAAAAGCCAAGAGGGGATGGAAGCGGAGATGAGAGGAGAGGAGGAAAGGAAAGAGATGAGATGAGGAGAAACTCCATTATTCCTCCATTAGAGAGAACCGGCACCATACTGTGTGGGAAAACTACCCACAACAACAACTTTCATCCGCTGTGAACTCTGACCTCTGTTGCGCGACGCCCGTTATCTGTCTTTTTAAATATTGTTTTCATTCGCGTCAACAACCAATCAACCACCTACTGCCAGCATCTCACCATCGCCTAGCAACAGCCAGATTTCCCATAATCCTTTTAGCCTGTGTCTGAGCTCCCTGACATTCTGTTGAGACAAATAAACTTAAAACCCCGGCTCCCAGTGTCCACCAGTAGAGGACTGTGGTTGGACTGGACAGCTCCCAGTGTCCACCAGTAGAGGACTGTGGTTGGACTGGACAGCTCCCAGTGTCCGTGACTTGTTATGGCACATTACTATTTATACATCATATTAAAACCCTAAAGGTTCCGCCATATGAACCATTGCAGCATCACAAAGCACAAGATATTAGACCAGATTATTAAACGTTGGTTCCTGCAGTAAAGGAGCACTTTATTATCAAGCAGCGCCTTAATAAAATGATTATGATGTCTTTATGACGGATGGCTGCACCATAACTCATAAACTGAAATATTAAACATCAACACTCTGAGTCATATCCCATAATATTACGCTCTTAATGACATCAACCATGATTGATAGGTCATTCAGCTATTGGACAAGCCGACAAAAATAGGAATGCCCGTCTGTCTCTTTCTCTCTCTCTCTCTCTCTGCCCGTGTGCCTGCATACCCGCCTGCCTGTATACATGCCTGTCTGCCTCCCTCCCCGTCTGCTGAGTTCTCTATTAAATGAATCACGATAGAATGAAGTGTCGTTTGTCATCCAAGGTCAGGACGACCTTTATGTCTTGACGACCAGGTGGTCCTTAATGAAAGCCTTGATATAGAAAACCATACGTCGACCGGTGTGTGTTAAACTCCACGACCCCGAGCGTCAGCAGTCTGAAGAATGAAACACACTCACCCACGTCTTAATCAAGCCCGGGATTTCTCTTTCTCCAAATCTAATCTGTTCTGTGTAGAAAAGGGCTCTAGTTACATTGTACAGTGTAAGTGTAAAGTGTAAAGTATACCTGAACGCTTTGTCCTATTTTCTAATATCTTCAAGGTCATTTAGTTATGCCACTTCATTTTACGTGAAGTCTTCTTACATTCCATTATTTTTAGCCTATAAGGCTATTAAAATGAGTCCACGATTTTTCACGATCATGTGATACGAATGAAAGATAATAAATGATGAATTATGACCCAGCCCGAGAATAACATGGATGAACTCACACTGTGTGTGTGTGTGTGTGTGTGTGTGTGTGTGTGTGTGTGTGTGTGTGTGTGTGTGTGTGTGTGTGTGTGTGTGTGTGTGTGTGTGTGTGTGTGTGTGTGTGTGTGTGTTGATTAACATTCATTTATTCAGGTCATGTTTACGCCCATGCCAGGCGCTAATCAGAGAGCGTGTGTGTGTGTGTGTGTGTGTGTGTGTGTGTGTCTGTTCTACACTAAGTCATACAGTTGCTAACTTCTGTTTAAGTAACAGTGACTTCAAGCAGAAACATTTTGTCTTTCCATTTCCTTTCAATGTCATTAACATCATTTGATCAACACATACAACAGATATTGGCTGTAGTGCATATCACAATATATGAATCTCTCTCTCTCTCTCTCTCTCTCTCTCTCTCTCTCTCTCTCTCTCTCTCTCTCTCTCTCTCTCTCCTCTCTCTCTCTCTCTCTCTCTCTCTCTCTCTCTCTCTCTCTCTCTCTCTCTCTCTCTCTCTCTCTCTCTCTCTCTCTGCGGGGCTGGTGGATGGCTCTCTTTCCTGGCCAATATGATAATTCACACACAGGAAACGATGCATGGCCAAGGGGGGGTCTGTACATGTTTATGGTCTGAATATTTAAGTGGAACAGGCGGGATGGGCAGCACTCCAGGCCAACCGATATGAATCTCTTCAGCCATGTGAAACAGCGGTCCAACATCCACTGTCCAAGACAGCTCTGGGAACATAGGCTTGAAAACATAAGGTCACCGCTGCTCTAAACTGCCTTAAACTGCATCAGCACCTCGGGGGGGGGGGGGGGGTAGAGCCTGTCCCCTCTGGCAACTGGAAAGTTGCTGGTTCAATCACCGGTTCGTGTGTCGAGGTGTCCCCGAGACACCCAACCCTAACCGCTCCCGACGAGCTGCTGCTGCCTCTCACGGTTGACACTACCGTCAGTGTATTTACCGTTTACTCTTTCTCCCACCCAGCAGGCTGTCAA
>JAOPHQ010004643.1:0-45000 GCA_030340625.1 Merluccius polli | reverse complement strand
ACAACAGTGAAGCCGGGGAGGAAACGCCCAGCATGGCGGACTTCGCTTCGCTCGGCCTGGCCGACTGGCTGATCAAGCAGTGCACACAACTAGGGATACACAGACCCACTCCCGTCCAGGAGCACTGCATGCCACCCATCCTGGAAGGCAAGGCAACACACACACACACACACACACACACACACACACACACACACACACACACACACACACACACACACACACACACACACACAGGTGTATCTGGATGTCAACAGGGTGGTCCCGAGTTGGGGGGGATTTGATCGGGATTGTAGATGGACAGGTGATACAGATGTGGATGACAGAGGTGTGTTTGTGTCGTGCAGGTCGGGACTGTTTGGGCTGCGCCAAGACGGGCAGTGGGAAGACCGCTGCGTTCGTCCTGCCGGTGCTGCAGAAACTGTCCCAGGACCCCTACGGCATCTTCTGCCTGGTCCTGACCCCCACCAGGTCGGTCCCTCAAAAACCAAACCAAGCCAATCATACATGTCTACAGAGAAGTAGCACACACTGTCTTTTCAACAGAGGTCACAGATTTTTGTTGAGTTGTTTTGCTCCTCTGAGGAAAACAACTGCCACACTACCTACTGTGGTCTACTGTGGTGGTACCAGGTCTACTGTGGTGGTACCAGGTCTACTGTGGTGGTCCTGTTTATGGTGATGATGTTGGCGTTGCAGGGAGCTGGCGTATCAGATCGCAGAGCAGTTCCGGGTCATCGGCAAGCCCCTGGGCCTGCGGGACTGCATCGTGGTGGGCGGGATGGGTAAGTGAAGTGGTTCCACTTGGAGCCCGTACCCAGCTCCAGAACCTGGTTGTACCGCTCCAGAACCATGACTCACACATCCATGGAAAACACTGACAAGAGTCACAAGTAGAAATATTAAAACACATTAAAAACTATATTTTACCTCAGTTAACTAAATTCTATTTGGACTATTTATTTAGTCAATTAGCAGACATCTTCTATCCAAAAGGCCTTTAGATACATGTCATTAAGGAGCAGGTTGGGGCATCTTGATCAGGGACGTCTGGGGTTCAAACCCAGAACCTTCTGGTTGGGAGTCAAACACCTTAACCACAAGACTATCCTATCCCTCCCCATAGCAGTAACTAATGCTACCGTCACTCACTGTAAT
Organism: Merluccius polli; assembly: GCA_030340625.1. Lineage (NCBI taxonomy): Eukaryota > Metazoa > Chordata > Actinopteri > Gadiformes > Merlucciidae > Merluccius > Merluccius polli. Next base: position 43,842 of record JAOPHQ010004643.1, on the reverse strand, counting down.
GTTTCCTCCTCAGACATGGTGGCACAGTCCTTGGAGTTGTCGCGGCAACCCCACGTTGTCGTGGCAACGCCAGGACGACTAGCGGACCACATTCGCAGCTCTAACACCTTCAGCCTGAGCAGGATCCAGTTCTTGGTGAGACCCGGTCTCTAGCTCCCACTTTGTGTGTGTCTATGTGTGTATTCATTTTTGTGTGGGTGCATGTGTACACCTATGCGTGTGTGTGAGAGTGAGTGTCTGAATACATAGATGTAAGTGTATCTATTGTGTCTGTGTTAGGGGTGTCACGATTCCGATTTTAAAATCGAAGATCGATCGAAATGAGCTTTCGATTTCGATCGAAATCAAAAGCAGACAAAAGAAACAAATGTAAAAAAGCTGTTTTTGTGGGCTGCCGCTGTCATCTATTGGCTCTTGTTGTTTTTGTGTTTAACAGTTTGTTGTTCCTAATTTGGTGAAATAGGTTTTTGTTATTTTAAATAAATGATTTACATTTGACCATATGGCCTTAGTGTGGTACATTCCTAAAGAAATATGGTGGCTATATCACACATGCTATGTAGCTTATCTTTTTAAGAACCTTTACCAATCAAGACTCGATAGTCTTACAATGGCATAGCCGTCAGTGCTGAAAAAATATAAAAATAAATTGTTGTTCGAATCATGACCTTAAAATCGAAAGTCAAATCAAATTGTGGATTTGGTGACACCCCTACTATGTGTGTGTGTGTGTGTGTATCTGTGTGCAATTGTGCATCTACTGTATATGTGTGTGTATGTATTAATCTTTATATGCATGTCAGATCATGGACGAGGCAGACCGGCTGCTGGAGCAGGGCTGTACTGACTTCACCAAGGACCTGGAGGTGATCCTGGGGGCGCTGCCAGCCAAGCGACAGACGCTGCTGTTCAGTGCCACGCTGACTAGCACGCTGCAGGAGCTCCAGAGCGTCACCATGAACAAGCCCTTCTTCTGGGAGAGCAAGTCAGAGTACGTGTCCCTGTGTCTCCCTCCCTCTCTCTCTCACAACTACGACTATTACAGCTGAATCCAGTTTTCCAGTGCTACAGTTGTTCAAGTACTTGCAGTGCTTCTAGTACTACAGACCGGTCATTTAGCACTGAAATACTGGTTTGTAGTGCAGTACCCGACGACTAGAAAGCGTTCTTGAATACGCGCCGGACTCCTCGTGTGATAACAGGGCTTGTGCATCCACCGCCATTTTGGAAGCATAGGAGCATTGGAATGTTGGTAGTCATATTTTTTTGGTCATTGTTTAGTAATTAATCGTGAAATTATTTGTTATTACGGGGAGACGTTTGAAACAGCCACAGCGTTTCTCATGCAAGACATGGAAAAACAAAGTTTTCATTAGCCTAGTTGGCGGTAAATTTACGGTGATGTAGGATTTTACAGTACTACAACTCTTTTGAGTCCTCTCAATGTGGCGGAGTATCGCCACCAAATGCATTCTGATGTACAAGCCCTATTGACTCATCTGTGACACCCAGGACCCGGACGGTGGACGAACTGGACCAGCGCTACATCCTGACCCCGGAGAAAATCAAGGACGCCTACCTAGTCCACTTGATCCAGACCTTCACAGACCAGCACAGCGACTGGTCCATCATCATCTTCACCAAAACCTGCAAGTAAGCACTGGTAGTGTTTTGAAAGAGCCGCTTGTATATAAAAAACCTGTTCTGGGGGCATTACCCTTTTGTGTGTAACGCCGAGTGTGTGTGTGTAGAAATAAAGCTGGTACGACTGTTCAATGGTACTACTAGTGAGGAGTGGTGTGTGTGCTAAATCTGTTCCAGGGAACCAATAGAGGTCTGGTTTGGATCCTGTGATCTTTTTAGCGGTTTATGTTCTTGCTTCTAACTCATTAGGGAGGACATTAGTCAAAGCCCAGCAGCAATTGGAGTTTGATCATTCAGGATTTGATAGTGGGAGTACTTAGTGGATGCCCCAACATCCTAATCAATATTATTCATTTAGTGGAGAGAAGTAAGGAAAATACTGGAGGCCTTTCATGGGCCTCCATATCAGTTCAAGGTACTGCATTTTAGTATGTTTTTAGCATTTTAACGCATCTAAATCTGTCCTCACAGGGACTGCCAGATCCTGACGATGATGCTACGAAAGTTCAACTTCCCCACCATCTCCCTCCATTCCATGATGAAACAGGCGAGTGTCCTCAGGACTGTAGAAACCCAGAAGGCCTTCCCTGTGTGATGGTAGTGTGTTTGTGGTGTAGAGATGTTTGGCTTTCCGTTTGAGGTCACTTCTCCATTTTTAATGGTTTGTTCCTCATTAGCAATCAGTCGCTAGCCAGATGATTACAAGCAGCTTGTATTTTTACTTCCTGTGAGAAGAAAGAAGACAAATCAGACTTTCATCAATCAATCCAAAAAACAGATCAACTTGAAGAGCGAAGATGTTGAATAATACATTAATACCGCATGGCCTTTTTTCTCCCAACCACAGAAAGTACGATTCGCCAACCTCTCCAAATTCAAAGCCAGCGTCTACAAGATCCTGATTGCGACAGATGTTGCTTCCAGGTAAGGTGCTCAACTATTGACCCAAAAAATGTGTAGAGTAAATGTCCCTTGTATACGAACACAAGCCCCAAGTAAACTACTGCTGAGCTACTCCAATGGGACATTGGTATTATGGGCAGATGTTGATGGGGTTAAAATTATGTGTGGGGAAGCACGTGTATAACGATGCAAGAAGTTGCAAAAATGTAGCAGAGTATTTCTTCATTGAAAGAGCAAAGAACAGCACTAAAAGCTTTTCTTGATGGAAAAGATGTTTTCGCTCTCCTACTACGGCATATGGTTTGTTGATCTGATTGGTCGAAGTTAACCCCTGATAGACGGATGCTTCATCCAATCACCTGCCAAATATATTTTTTGTGTAACAAAACTGGTGCGTTAGGTCAAGGCTGTCATGGCACTTTGAGTGCATTGCTTTTCTGATTTTGTATGATGTGCTGGCTAACAGGGGGTTGGACATCCCAACGGTCCAGGTGGTCATCAACCACAACACGCCCGGCCTGCCCAAGATCTACATCCACCGAGTGGGACGAACTGCCAGGGCTGGTAGGATCACAATGATGATGATTGAGTATTAATAGTCACAGGACAGTATAACGGTCGTTAAATCCTCCCTAACTACTCCTTCATGACTTGCATCTGTCAACGTGAGTGGCTTGAGATAAGTCTTCATAACTAAATGCTAATGAAGGGCCTTTGGAGCTCAGTCACAGCCGCTTGCTAACGGGTGTCTTTACTCCGCAGGGAGGAACGGAGTCTCCATCACCATGGTGACGCAGTATGACATCCACCTGGTCCACGCCATCGAGGAAGAGACCCGTAAGTTATTATTACCAATATGCGACTATTAACATTTACATTTAGCAGACGCTTTTGTCCAAAGCCGCTTACAATAAGTACATTTGTCAGTAGAAAGTAAAACATCTGTCGGTACGGCAAGGATGTTAATAGAAAAAGTTTCTAACTGCACCATAATTGCTAAGTTTAGCTCTTTCTGGTATACAGCATGGGTAGCTAGGGTAAGATGCGAAGTACTATTTAGTCAGAACATACGGTGTTGTATGCTTCTAAAACACGATATGAATTTATAATAGTTATAAATTCCATTTGGTAAATGCTTTCATCCAAAGCGTCTTACAGTAACGAAAGTGCATATATTCAACAGTTGAGCTGCACAGGACCAGAATGTCGTAGTAGACTGCAGTTGCATTGGACCACTGTGTGGCTACTTTAGTTTAGATGCGTGTTGGCGCTGGTTCCCTGTGTGTGTGTGTCTATACAGAGTCGAAGCTAAAGGAGTACGAGGTGGAGGAGAAAGATGTGTTGAAGATCCTCACCCAGGTCAACGTGACCCGGCGGGAGTGTGAGATCGTAAGAACCCCCTTCCTGCTCGATAGACGCCGTGATCCCAGAAACAGATAGGATTCATGTGGACGCGTTAATGAAAACCTGTTCTATTCCAGAGACTGGAAGCCACCGACTTTGACGAGAAGAAAGAGGTGCACAAGAGGAAACAGCTCATCCTCGAGGGGAAGGTACGTATTGATAATGGTTAAACACTGTCGTCGTGCTACAACTGGTTAGCGTTAGCTCTGTAAAGCATTAGATGCAGGTTAGCAGTTGGCTAGCAGTTTTATTTTTTACTTTGATACATTTAGGGTAATTGTCATGAAGTTTAATTTAGTAAAGCAGCTCTTCATTCCATAGAGATCTTTGCTATGAATTCGATTGTTTTAATACAAAAAGATAATATGAACAGTATACTAAATATAGCTGAGAGTCAGTGTAGTCTGGGCCTGGGTTTACCCGCGTTGTGGTGGTGGGCGTGTGTTTCAGGACCCCGAGATGGAGGCCAAGCGTAAGGAGGAGCTGGAGAAGATCAAGAAGCAGAAGAAGAAGTTCAAGGAGCGGATCCAGGAGAGTGTGCAGCAGCAACAGGCGGAGCAGCGGGAGAGGAACCACCTGAAGAAGAAGAGGCGACTGGAGCAGAAGAAGGCCAAACTGGAATCTAAATGACATGGGCCTCCACCATGTGTACACATGCTACGTAATGCTGATATGGACTGATACATTTGATATATACCCACACTAGCATAATGCTATTGTGCATACGCAGGACTCGGCCATCTACACAGGCTTAGTGGAAAGGATTCTAGCGTGTGTATATACACACTATGAAGACTAGACTTAATGTGCAGAGGGATTTCTTTTTACATGCGTGTAAATATAAAGAAAAAACGTAACTGACTCAACTTGACAAATCAACCTTTATTGATGGATTCAGAACAGAATCACAAATCGATTTAATCTCACCAGCAGAAAGGAGTCCAGCCCAGAACCTTGTAAATGATGTAAAATAAAAACCCATAATCCAGTATCCTGATTTTTACCTTCGGGCAAATCAATAAAGAACGCATTTATCTACTGGGCTGTACGTCCCTGGTTCCTTCGTGATGTTCATCTCAGAAACACTTCAAACAGAACATCAAGTTAATTTAATTCTAATGATAATAAGCAGGTGCAAATGTAAAAACTCATGGCGGATTGGTGGTTGGTAGCAAAACAAAGACTATTTCCCACACGTTAAAAGATGTGATGACGACTAAAGGTCTACATGATTGTCACAGGTGAGGCTACGACTAACATTCTGTGCTCAAAACATTCGTAAAAAGACTCGAAGCCTCGTGACACAACCACAATCCATCGGGGGGGGGGGGGGGCATTTACTGAATTTTATTTTAAGGATTTATTTGATCTTAAAACAGGAGGACAAGCCTCATGCTAAACTGTTCGCAAGCTGCTGGAGTTTACAATGCGACAAATTAAAAGCATGGCCTTAAGGTAGGGCCATTGAATCACAAAGCAGCACACAGTATATATAACATAAGCCAGCCGAAACCAGGAGCACAGGTCCGTTAAGGTGTGCTACCTGGTCATCTACCGGAAGCATACCTGATTGAAAAGTGAAAAATACAACCATTTCAATCAACACAATAAAATTAAAAACTACTTAATGTCAACAAAAAAAGGAAAAAGCAAATGCAGCTATCTGGATTTGAAACGATCAGCTCAAAAAGGAAGGTAGGAGGCCCCAAGAACTCCCTCAAAAAAGACTCGCTGGTTTAGGTAACCTGTAGGAACCAGCGGTGATGAGGGGGGGGGGCGTCTGCACATGCAGGCATCACTCTGGTTTGACCTGCGCTGGTGAATGCAGAGGGGGAACTCCCGTTTCTTGATTCACCATGAAAAGACGCCGCGGGAAAGTTTGACGGAAACTACAGTCAAACTATTTTGACGTACTAAGTCCTAATATCTATACGACCAAGGAATACAAACAAAAAAAAACAACTCTTCCCCGACGAAGTCCTGCGTTAAATAAATTCCACCGGCTTCAGTCATGTGTCCAAATTCTGCGTTTTTTCCTTCTCTTCGAATCACACCCGACTTGAAACACGACGTGTTGCAGGTGACTCAACTCTGCATCTCAGGCCACACAGACACCAAACGCACACGCATCCCAGGGCTCTGAATCTAGAAAGTTCCCGTTGAAGACCTCTGCAGGATACCCTGCCTCCTCTTCCTCCTCCAACCTCTGGTGGTTGTTGATGAAAACCTGCTCCTCTACAGCGGCGACACCGACGACACACCCCCCCCCCCCCCCCCCCCGCAACACAAAGCTTCTCCAGTGGAGGAGTTGTCACTCTCAAGCCAGCGAAGCACTAAAACAAAACAAACGCACCCTTACACCCCCCCCCCCCCCCCTTATGGAAAAAAAAAGCAATATAGACGCTTTCTCAAGCCTCTACGTTCGGAGATGGACAACAGCTGACGACGAGTACAATATTCAACGCTGGTCATGTTCACAAGCTATGCGGTTTTTTTTTTCCTTTCGGTTTTTCTTCTTTAGCATGTTGTGCTCCGTCATAACAAAGTTACATATGAAGGAATTTGTCCCGTGGCGAGCGGCGATGACCCGCCGAGTCCCACACGTGTCGCGCCTGGAGGAGAAAGGTCCCAGGCCATGTGTGGTCGAAACATTCCCCCCCCCCTCCCCCTGTAACCCTTCCAGGCCCATGGCTCAAGACCAGACCGGAACGGACCCGGGACCCTCCAGGAAAATCACAGGCGGCTCAATTCAAAAACTCTTTTCTCTTTGTTTTCTCCATGATGGGAGGGGAGAAGGGGAAATCGGGGGTCGGGGTCCAGGGTGCCGTTCTCCAGATCCGGAGGAGCCCTGGGGAGGGGGGCAGCGGCGGCGGCAGCTGCGCCCGCGTTACCGTGACAACCATGTCTGCCACGTCACCTGTGGGACGCCGTCTGCCCCCTCCCCCCCCCCACCCATCCCTCCGTCCTGATAGGCTGAGAGCCCTGGCAGACCGCTTTCCATGGAGCGGGAGGGGTGGGGAAGATAGGAAGGGAGGGTGAGGTGTAAAGGAGTCAGGTTAGGGGTGGGTGGTTATGGGGGTGGGAAGGGAAGGTAGAGGGTAGAGGAGGTAAGGTGGTGGTGGTGGGGGGGTGATTTGAGTTTCTTTTAGAGCAGAGCCTCCAGAGACGGCAGGAGTCCCTCGTCTTTATGGTTTGTTTATTTTTTATTTTATTCCTATGCAGCTCAACCGCACGCCAATGCGCCCTCCACTTCCTACCATACTGGCAACCCCCAGAGCAGGGGTCACTTCTGTCCACCCGCTTGCCTCTCTCCCTCCATCTTCATCCCTTCATATCTCTCTCTCTCTAGCTCCGTCTCTCTCTCTCTTTGCCGCCATCCCTCTCGCTTCCCGTCCCTCGGCGGTGCGGTGGAGGGGTTTTTCCCCCCCTCCCCCCTGCGGCCGGTGTTTAGGCTTGGCTTTCCGCTCTCTCCCTGTCGCGTTGTGGCGTTCTGGTGCTTGGCTTGTAGCAGAGGAATACAGGTATCCATTTAAGTTTCATCGTTACCCAGATTAAAATGCCGACGAAGCGGGCTCCGCTCAAGCCCGGCTCCCCTCGTCCTGTCACCTGTGTGTGTGTGTGTGGGGGGGGGCGGAGCAGGGAGAGAGACTTGTGTCAAGATACCAATGCACCACAACAAACTGAGAAAGATACACATTATTCAGGCAAAAGTCTGTCTGCGGGGGGTGGTGTGTAAGGGGTAGGGGTGTGTGTACTCACGTTCTAGTACTGGGACAGACCAGTCACTCCCCCATGCTGATAGGCACGCTCCCCCTGGTAGGTGGAGTCCTGGGACAGAGCCACGTCCATCTGGGACTTGAACTCATCGCCCAGGTAACTGTCCTGAGAGGCGCAGGGGAAAAACAAAACAAGCGTCATCACACCTGAAAAAAGAAGGTTCTGTACAATCCGTCCCCAGCAGCACTTGCATCGGCCACTGCCTGATACATCCTGACAGGAACAGTGCAGTTACCTGGGACAGCTAACGAGCTAACCGTTGAATCAAAGGTAAAGGTGCAGTTACCTTGAACAGCTAACAAGCTAACCATTGAATCAACAGTAAAAGATGCAGTTACCTGGGACAGCTCTGGCTGGGAGAGGCCAGGCTGGCTCATCTGCGACGGCTGGCTCATGTTGATGTAGCCTTGCGTCAGGGGCCCCTGGGAGAAGGGCTGGGAGGCCCCGTCCTGGCTGGCCTGGCTCGGGCCCCCGGCAGCCCCCTGACCACCGCCGCCCATCCCCCGGCTCCGCTGACGTCCACCACGGCCCGGCTTACCCTTCATGGCTCCGCGACCTGCAGGTCACACGCACACAGGAATGTAGTTTGATAGTGGAAATGATTGTTTAAGTAATCGTTTGTTTAAGAATATGGCCATAGACATGGGCTCAACTCCACTGCCAAATTTTAAAAAAGTGACATTTTGAGGGGGCAGTATAGTGTTGTGGCCAATGTGTCTCCCAGCAGTAAGGCTCTGGGGGTTCATGTTGACATGTACCTGCGGCAGGGCCGTTGGTCTGGCCCAGGTAGCCCGGCGGTGGCATGGGGGGCATCACCAGGTTGAAGGGGATGGGGATGTTCATGGCCATGTGACCCGGCCCTGCACCGATCATGCCGATCTGGTCGTGGGTCTGGAAGTACATGTTGGAGGGTCGTCCGGCTGGGAGCGAGAGAGCGAGTAAGTGAGTGAGAGAGGAAGAAAGACAAATAGAGAAAAACAGGGTGAGAGCGAAACAGCGAGAGAGGGAGGACACGTTAGCGGTCATTGCGACTACGTGCTTGGACACCAGTGCTCATTGAGTACACCAGCAGCTGTGCTCCTGTGCTGGTACCAGAGGAGCCAAGACCCCCTTCACCTGTAGTACCGTAACAGAAGTGGGCAGGGCCAACTCGGGACTCACCTGTGCCACTGCGGTCGTAGGCGGAGCCCGGGATCAGGGCCTCACGGGCGTCGTACATCGCCGTGCTCATGAAGCGCCCGCCCTGGAAAATAAAACGGTCAAAGGGAATTTCAAACGTGTGACTAACAGGGTCGATGGTGTTTCTCAAAGTATCCCCTGTAAGATTGCAGGGGGTAGTTTGGCGATTTTTTTTTTTATATTGTTCGAAACAATGATAAACCAATTCTCCCCTGAATTGAATCTCAACCTCCTTGACAAAATTAAGTACAAGCCCATGTTTGGAGTACTTAAGTATGTAATTGAAGCATTTGTTTACACCAAATAACATGCAGACATTTATTTTCATTTTGTTCCCTACCCAAAATGTTTTGTGCTGGTGAATGGAGTACTTGGCCAAAATATTATCGTGGAGGGGGTACATTCGTAAAAATAGTTTTAGAACCACTGGCTGTTTCTGTTCATGTCTGCGTGAGTAACCAACTGTGTGTGTGTGTGTGTGTGTGTGTGTGTGTGTGTGTGTGTGTGTGTGTGTGTGTGTGTGTGTGTGTGTGTGTGTGTGTGTGTGTGTGTGTGTGTGTGTGTGTGTGTGTGTGTGTGTGTGTGTGTGTGTGTGTGTGTGTGTGTGTGTGTGTGTGTGTGTGTGACTCACAGGGTTGATGGTGTTGACCAGCTTGCGGGGCTTGCTGAACTGCATGAGGCTCTCCCTCAGGTTGTTGAGCGGCCCCTCCACCAGCACCTTCTGCTCCTTGTAGTAGTTCAGCAGGTGGTTCCACAGGGGCTGCTTGGACAGCGCCTTGGGGTTCCCCACGATGATCACCCCGTACCTGACACACACACACACACACACACACACACACACACACACACACACACGCGCACGCACGCACGCACAATTTTTAAATTATACAAGGGATCAGTTGCGATACCTTAGTAACCTATTTTGAAAATATTCAGTATCCCGAAGTAGCATCCAATCAAAAGTAAACATTTGCTCATAGCAGTTACAGTTTAGACGAAAAATTGTTAAGGCCACTTCCTACTCGCCCAGAATGCAATGCATGCAAGAACAACAGACTCCTCCCCAAACACCACCGACATGCCCCTCCCCAGAAACCAAGAGCTCAATCCCCCAAGCCACAGGCCCCCCCCGACTGGACCATCATGTGGGACTTATCGGCCGGTCGGCACTGTTCTTACTTTGCTCTGGTGAGCGCGACGTTGAGGCGGCGAGGGTCGTTGAGGAAGCCGATGCCCTGGTGCTCGTTGGCACGCACGCACGACAGGATGATGAAGTCCTTCTCCCTGCCCTGGAAGGCATCCACGCTGGCGATCTCCACTTCCTGGTTCAGGACAATGAGGAATGGGGTGGGGGGGAGACAACAATAGTCTGATTTTAAAAATGGCTCCTATTTTTAACTACGGGTGCGACTCACAAGTGGATTGGCCATCACAAGCAGTTTCAAAATCTACCCGGGAGTCTTAGGTTGTGTTTCCCACCGAGTATCAGACCCAGTGTGTACAGGACTCCTGTGCTCCTTAGAAGAGTCACCATGACCTTCTTGAGGTCAGAGGTAATAAAGACTACGATGCGATTTCTAGGCCTCAGATCCCAATGTGAAGATCTCTAGTTTCCATGTAAAAAGGGGAACAATCGCTTGGATGCTTCAAAGTAAATTCCTTCCCTCACACGCCTCAAGAAAAAAAATCAAAAGCAGTAGATGTATTCAAGATAACATTAAAAAACACAGAGCCTTCATAACTAGCTCAATGCCGTTGCTTTGGAAACTGCTTTGGGAAGCTGTGTTGCTAGGCGACCAGAGCCAGTGCTGATGTTGATGTGGGCGGGAGCTGCAGGGGGATGGGGGAGGTACCTGGTAGAGCTTGGTGTGCAGGGAGCCGCTGAACTGCATATACTGGACCAGGTAGGAGCGCTGGCCCTCGTATGGCGTGATAATGCCGATCTGGTCGGGCTTGGCACCAGCCTTCAGCAGCCGGGTGGTGATCTTCTCGACGTTGGCCGCCTCCGTCCTGAAAAACAATGCAGGGCATTTAGTACACTGACCAGAGGTACTAGCTAACTCAGAGCTACAGGCTAACTCAGAGCTATAGGCTAACGGATAGATACAAACCAACTCAGAGCTACAGGCTAACGGATAGCTACAAGCCAATTCGGTGCTACCGATATAACATGCAGTTAACTCACCGCTATGAGTTAACTGCAAGCAACAAGCTAACTCAATTGAGAAGTTGCTCAATTGATTGATCACGGCATTAACACCACCAGGGTTAGGGGTCCAACAACACTGCCCTGGCAAAGACCAATCAACGCCAGATGACTATCCACAACTCCTCACGTGTGGCAGGGACGCAATGAGGTACCTGTTGAGGTAGGAGGTTCCTGAGCTTGCGATCTCCTCCTGGCCCTGGGTGACGTAGAAGAACATGGGCTTGTCCGGCTGGGGCCACTGGAAGTCAAAGCCCTTCTTGATGCGGTCGGCTGGAGGTAGGGAGAGGAGCGAGAGTGGTTTACATTACAACAATGAATCACAATGAAAACTATCAGGCAGAGAAAACAAAACCGTCATGGCCGAAATTCAGGTTTACCTCATTTTGACAACAAATGCCAGCCAATAGCCTGATGTTATTGAAGGTTTGTTTTAATAAATGGAAGCTTTTTAGAGATGAGATACATTCATAAAAAGCTAATGATGATGTTGCCGCATTTTCTGCATAATCGACTACACCGATTTAAGTGCGGCTGCCCTAGTTGGATTAGTTCAATAATCGCGTGGTCTTACCTGCGGTGACGCCGTTCTGTAGGGAGCCCTCGTAGAAGATGTTGGAGGGGAAGGCGCTGAGCGCAGGGTGCATGCGGTACTGGACCTGCAGGCGGATGGGCCGGATGCCCAGAACCACTAGCCGCTCAAACAGAGACTGGGACAGGCCCGCCTTGGCCGCCTTCTTGCACATGACCACGGGCCCCAGCTGGCAGTGGTCGCCCACCAGGATCAGCTGCAGGGAACACGGTGGGCAAGACATCAGATTAGAACCACAAACAACAACAAACTAACGTACCACCACTGGGGGCTGGTCCGTATGTGCGGGAAGAGTTGCCATGGCAATGGGCTGATTGAGGATGGTGTGTGTGGGTTTGTTTCTGTGTGTTCATTTGTTTTTGTGTTCATGGGTGAACCTTGGCCCCCACCTCCACAGAGAGTGAGTGAGTGAGTGAGTACCTGCTTGGCCCCCAGCACCACAGGCACCATGCACTCGGGCTCGGTGGCCTGGGTGCTCTCGTCTATCAGGATGGAGCGGAACTGCATCTTGGCCAGGCGGGGATCCCCGGCCCCCACGCATGTACCACAGATCACATCCGCATTCTGCATGGAGGGAGACAGATGGGGGGGGGGGGGGGGGAGAAAGAGAGAGAAAGAAGGAGCAAGAGATGGAGAGAAAGAAATATGCAGAGAGAAAGAGAGGGATAAGAAGAGGGAGCGAGAGAGGTCATAAAAACACTATGATCTCCTTTAGGGCATTAAAAATGTGAGAAAAAAAAAGAAATCAACCTCGGAAAGGATCTAAGGGAGGTGAATCAACTGCATAAAGTGGCACAGAAATAATTCAAATTCAATACCATTTCAAATTAAAAACACGGCGCCTCTCGACAACACAAGCGCGTTGATTAAAAGAGGATAATAGGGCGAATTATTCTGCCAATCACGAGGGTTGATTACCATGCAAGCGACCCCCCCCCCCCCCCCACATGATTACATGATTACATCACCTAACTATCCGACAACTCATTAAAAGACAAGACTGCAGTTGGACACTGGAGGAGGGGGGGAGCTCACCATGAGCAGCTCCCTCTCGGCTGTGCGCTTCAGAGCCCGGTAGCGCTTCTCGTCGGCGGATGACAGCTCGCCTGTCTCGTCCTTCAGCTGCTGCAGCTTCTGGAGCTCGGGCATGCTGGGGGGGGGGAGAGAAAGAGAGGGAGTGAGAAAAAGAGGGAGTGAAAAAAAGAGAGGGGAAGAGAAAGAATAAAAAGCGTGCGAGAGAGAGAGAGAGAGAGATGGAGCAATAAAAAGCAACATATAAGGGGGAAAGAGATGGAGAGAAAGAGAGAGAACAGCAGGGTCATCAAACACACCAGACCCAGTGGGAATCACCCATCTCATCACAGCAGCTTGGAGAGCTCTGGGTGAGTGTTGGGAATACCAAAACACTTGTTTTCCCTACATGTATTTTTTCCATTAGCAGAAGAATGTAAAGGGAAAGAACACATTTAAATGTATGTAGTCTGGCTAGCCATTTAGTTACTTTAATATGTGGGAAACTTGGAAAATATATTTTTAAAATTCCTTACAGAATAGATACTATCAAACAAACTCCGCTTCCCAGCATGCAACTGACCTGTCCATGTTGCTGATCTGGTTGTGCAGGGCCAGGAAGGAGACCGGGGAGTCGATGGCCTCCCTGCTCTTGGCGCACAACCTCACCACCTTCAGGCCCGTCTGGTGGATCTTCTCCGTCAGCTGGTCCACGGCGATATTACTGGGAGCGCACACCAGCACCGGCCTGCCAATCACAACGCCCACAGAAAATGAGGTGTGATGCGAGTGTTATTCCAGGACTGCGTTACGCTAGCTCATGGGGATCACAGTGGATGCATGTGTTACTGCAGGTATTTGTGAGGACCGTGTGGTGTTACACCAGGTAATTGTGGGGACCACAGGTGGGGTGTCTTAATGCAGGTATTTGTGGGGACCGTGTGGTGTTACACCAGGTATTTGAGGGGACCACAGTGGTGGTGATTTACCATATGTGATTGTGAGATCCAACGTGGTATTGCGTTACCACAGGTATTTGTGGGGACCACAATGGGTTGTGCTACCACAGTTATTTGTGGAGATCACAATTGGGATGTGCTACCCTAGGTATTTGCAGGGATCACAGTGGGGTTGCGTTACCACATGTGATTGTGGGGACCAAAGCGGGGTGTGTTACCCATAGGTCTTTGCAGGGACCATAGTCGAACATACCCGTTGCCCTGGCGGGCCAGGTGGTAGACAATGGTGGCGGAGGTGACTGTTTTTCCTGTGCCGGGGGGGCCCTGGATCAGACTGAGGGGTCTCTGGAGTACAGTCTTGACAGCATACACCTGAAAACACACATAACCAATCAATTCTCTAGACCTGTCAAGTCTCCGTTAAATCAATGTCCTATAAAAGCAACACTTTGACCGGTGTTGTCCAACCATTATTTATAATAATAAACTGAGTCTAGATCTTAGGATTTAATACAGAACATCTGAACAGGACATCCAGGGCACAGTTCTGGTTCCATGTCATTTCTTTATTACCGACTAAATAAAAACCATCCCTGTTCCTTGCCCTGGTTAGACCGCACTAGTGTGGTTCCAGAGACACTAGGGTGTCTCTAAAACCACCCTGGGGTGAATGAGGTAACTGGGGGGTGAGTAAGGTAACCCGGGGGGTGGGTGAGGTACCTGGGAGTGGTTGAGGTCGGGCAGGCCCTGGGCCGTGAAGCGCTTGGGTAGCTGGCACTTGATGACCACGTCCTCCACCTCGTGGCCCAGCAGCTTGTGGTAGATGTACCCAGACACTGAGGTCTCGTCCACTGCAAACGTCTTCAGCGCGCTCTGCATCCTGAAAAACACACACACACACACACACACACACACACACACACACACACACACACACACACACACACACACACACACACACACACACACACACACACACACACACACACACACACACACACACACACACACACACACACAGCTCAAATCCCCCCTTCTGGAAGTTTGCTTAGAAGTGCTAAGAACAAAGCATGCCGTGATTAAACATTAATGCATGAAGAAGCACTACATGAAAGTGGGATGAGGCCTACCTGTCGAAAGACGTTGACTTCCACACAAAGTCCACCTGGAAGTTGTGCGGGATCTCCACTGGCGCCCCCACACTGCTCCTCAGCTCGATCGCAATTTCGTCTCCGTAGTCAGAACAGTCGGTCAAGGAAACCTAAAAATGTTGACCATACCGTAGGACAATACCCACAGAATGCATTTCAGCTGGGTGCACAGACACAAGAAGTGCTAGTCTGCTGCTGCACAGAGCATAGCACTAACTTCGTAAGCATAGCAAAAGGTTAGCACGATACAGACAGACAATTCTGGAGTGCTAGACTGGTGGACACACCATAGCACTACCGCAGCACCACGGTACATAGACAGACAGACAGACAGACAGACAGACAGACAGACATACATAGACAGACAGACACGGCGAGGAGGAGGATACTGTCTGGGACTTTGATGACGTGGCCGATACCCTTCCAGAGTGGGGCCATCTCTCCCTTGTAGCGCAGGCAGATCTCGTCACCCTGCATGAGCCGCATGTCTGCAGAGATGGGAGACGACCGTTAGAAGCTCTGCGTGCTACACAACGCCACTATTAGCAGGTAGATGAAAATGATGTGTGTACAAAAAAAAAAACTACTAAAAACATAACATGGCGAGTGTGGTGGGGGAGGGGTTTATGCTGAGGGTGGTACCAGAACCACCGTGACAGACGGGTTTGGAACCACTGAGATGTGTCAGGGGTTCAGAACCAATGTCACATGGACAGGGGTTCAGAACCACTGTGAGATGGGTCAGGGGTTCGAAGCCACACATAGATGGACGGTGGACCACAGAACCATTGGAAGATGACTGTAGAATGGCGTAAAAAAGCTGGGAGTATTACCACCTGAGTCCGTCTTGGGCAGTGAGAAATAAGCAATCCTCTTTTTATTCAGGCCCAAGTCCCACCTGACGGTTATATTGTCCTGGGTCTGGGTGGGGGCAGAGGGAGGAGAAGACAGGTTAAGTAACCCATGCGGCCGAAATGATTCTTACCCTTCAATGACACCTACAGAGAGAGAGACGCACTCCTGGGTAAACACACAGGAGTGTGCGCCCAGGGAACGAACCTGGGACTCTTTAAGCTTCTTGTCATAGTCGGCCTCCAGCTTGACCAGCGGGCCGAAGATGTTCTGGTATTGGTAGGCGTCCTCGTAGCGCAGCAGCACGTGCTGCGGCTCCTCGTCCACGCCGGGCTTCTCCAGGTCCTCCAGGGTGGCGCTGGGGTTGTCCTGGAAGCACAGGTTAGCACAGGGGGGCAGTGAGTTAGCACAGCAGACGGGCAGAGTTAGCGGGGCAGAGTTTGCACAACAGGGGGGCAGAGGGGTAGCACAGTGGGACAGAGTTAGCACAGCACCCCCCCCCCCCCCCCAGTCATCTGTACCCCTACTCTACTCACCTTCCAGAGCTCCTCCAGCTTGTTGATCTGCTGGGCAGTGATCTGGCGTGCACGGAGCTGCTCCTGCTCCGAGGGGATCTTCACCAGCCAGGACAGGAAGCAGCGGTCCTGGATGAGGGGCTGCCACTGGGAGCTGTCCCAGTTGATGTCCTTCAGGCTGCTCTGGCTGGCACATGGCTGCCTGCGGACGGGGGAAGCAGTGGGGACAGGCCAGCGTTAGGGGGCGTTTCATGGACCTTTATTTGTTTATTAAAAGGATCCCCATCATCTTCCTGGGGTCCACACTGGACATACTACATAACACATTACATAATAAACATGAAATTGCATTAATATACACTAAATTACATTAATGCACATTAATACCTGCAGAGCAGCACCACCACGGAGTCAGCCTTGGCGGGGATGAAGCCCAGCAGAAAGACATTGCGGCAGCCGCAGTTGTAGCACTCCAGCACCGTCTCGCCCAGCTGGCCCATCCTTGTGCAGCGTCACCTCCTTGCACTTGGCCCTCACCAGGTGGTTCACGATGTGGCTAGAGACACAAGACGACACAAACTCCAGTGAACAATCCAATCGCTTCTTAGCTCACACCGTTAACACACTTACAACACTGAAACAGCACAGGTACAGAGGAACTGCAAACACACTACAGCCACAAGCCACTGGCCGCATCTGTATTTCGGCTCTAGGTGGACGGTGGCTGGGCAATTTAACCCTTCGTTGTTGTTTTTTTAATGAAAGGCCCTAACCTAGCCCACAGTAATCATTGCACAGTTTAAATAACTTGAGTTTTAGGTCTATTGAACTTTCACTAACTCAAACAGTGGACATTTAGTCATTTAGCTTTTATCCAAAGTGCTTCCCAGGTGAAGCTGACAACAATGAAAGCAATCAATCAATATTGGTGCAACTATAAATGCAAGTGCTGCAAAAACAAAGTTTCCAAAAACAACCCGATATGAGTGCAGTCCCACCTGGACGCTTATTAATAATGTTGAATGACATGACATAACCTTGTGTGACATGACATTTTAATTCAGTTTCAATTCCCAATCAGTCAAGTTCAGCACAGTGCAAACAGTGGAAATACACCAGCATGCAATTTGACAATTATTTGGCATATACCAGTCTGGTTTCACATTCAATTCTTGGCCATCTACCCACCTGCCGGACGTATTGCCACGACCGTTACAGAACCACTTCTTGCTGGTGTTGCAGTAGACGACACACGCCGGGTCGTGGATGCCACAGTAGCTGGAAATACAAACATACAGTAAATAAATCAAAATCTAGACCAATAACCATTTTATTTGACCTCTCAGTGCTTCATTGGAGGACATTGTCTCTCCATCTTCTATCAACTTGGTACATGGTTATAATACATGACAAAAATGATACATGTTAAAAGGGAAAATATTCATGCTTCACATACGACTGAATCAGAATTGTATATTGTCTGATGCTTGTACATTTATACAATTCCATATTAAAATTGTACGATTGTCTTGTAACACGTTTCACCTTTACATCACCAACCTTCCCCTAAAAACACAAATCATCCTCTTATTAACTGCAAAAAACATGAAGCAAGAAAACACAGCGGGGCCACGATACCTGCATGCATGCTGAGGAAGGTCTTTGGTATAGTACGTGTCTTCCTCATCCTCCTCGAAGTTCAGCTCGGCCAGATGTTGGCCGGCGTTGGCCACAGATTCATCTACTCCCCCGTTGTGGAGACCCTCGTCCGGTCCGTTCACCTGGATCACAACAAGCCAAGTTCGGTTTTCCACAACGGAATAAAAATAACGGCTTTTTACGTTTTTACCAAAACGTACACAACGTGTAACCGTTAACGCTACATGCTAGAAGCGGTCGGCTGTAGCGCGGAACAGACAAGAGACGCATAAAAACGTCGCTAGCCGCGGCCAACGGCATTTGCCGGTTAAAAAAACCCGTTAAAACTCAAACAGGTTGACATAAACTACGGACATAAACTACAGCAGCAGCGCCGATGCGCTGACGTCCAGCGCTAGCTAGCTAGCTAGCGTTAGCCTAGCCCGCTAGGTGGCTATTATTAGTCGGCTAGCAGGCGTAAGGTCGACTAGCTAGCTGGCTCGCTAGCTAGCTAGCACGTTAGCTCGCAAGCTAACGTTAGCCGCACGACTGTCACGGTTTTTCCTCCGTTGCTGCTGCTGCCGACACACACACACTCACACACACACACATACACACACACACAAAAAATAATAACCCCCTTCCGCCGGCGACCCACCTGGCCGTCCAGCTGGCTCTGCGTGTGGCCCTGGGTCTGGGTCTGGCTCGGCAGGGTGAAGTCGGTGAACTCGTACTCGGAGCCCTGGGTGTCCGCGCCGAGCAGCTCCGCTTCCTCGGTGTCCAGGAAGGTGAGGGTCTGCGAGCTCGGCCCGTACGCCTCCACACTCATCGTGGAAAAACAACTTTCGCGTCGCGTCGCCGCCGTGAACGGGTGACTTTTTTTGTCGTGGGGGTGGTGGTGGTGGTGGTGGTGGGGGCGGCTCGGCTTGCAGGTGCCTCCGTGGACTATCTGTCTCTCTCTCTCCTCGTCGCGGCCGGGGGTGGTGGTGGTGGTGGTCTCGGTTCGTCGGTACACAACAACGGGCGGTGGTCGGCGTCGGATTTTGAAGGCAAACAAAAGGTCGGATCCGCAGCAGCAGGATTCCCACAGACTCGCTCGCTCGCGCTCTCGTTCTCTTCCGCTGCTCGCTCTCTCTCTCTCTCTCGCCGCTCGAGCGCTTCGCCTCACGTCCACCAACACAGCGAACGGTGACGAACTTCCGAGCGCCACAACACGCGCACGCAGAGCGCAACAGTGTGACGCGACGCTAGGCGGGAGAATGAGGAGGAGGATGTTGATGGGGAGAGAGAGATAAGAGATGAGGGTAGATGGATAAGAGATGAAGGGATAGATTAGATAGTGTTATTGATTATTTCATTTGAATGCCATAACGCCATATTTAGGAGGGGAAAAAAATGCAATGCTCTTTAATCAGTCAATAGAAAACTTTTTTTTTTTACATAGACACCATATTGAGATAGGAGGAAGTAGAATAGCCTACATTAGATTTATGCTCACACACACACACACACACACACAAATACATATATAGGAAAGCATATGATTAATTTATCCAAAAATACTAATATACTAAGGTCTATTATTTTTATCATGAATGACAGCATGACTCAACTCAAATGTGGGAAAATAGAATTTCTCGAGAACCCATCATCATCAACACACACACACACACACACACACACACACACGTGAAATTAATTGTAATATAAAGGGTTAATATATAATAATATAATCACGTTATTCTCTAAGGGGTCAGAGAAAAGGCTGAAACAATATTATCATTTGTTAGCTATAATGTTACCATTGAATGTACAAACAAGGTCAGGATAAACAGTGAACTAGAAAAACTGTTTTTTTTTCACGTATCACCATTTAGTTTATTCATCCATTATGTTGGCATGTAGCACGCTTGAAGTTGAGAACATGGCAAAACAAATTCAACAATCTCCACAGACAATATTTTGGTCATTAAGCGTTACCACAACCGTCTAAATCTTCCCCTGTGACCCTTTAATTGTTCAGCGACATTATATAAAGCACTTTGGGACATGAATGGCGATTACTCAGTGTTTTCAATAACATAACACTAAACAGGGATTAAGATGTCACACTTAATTAAACACAAAGTGATTTAGCCATAAAGTACAGAAAACTACATCTGGATTCCAAATAAAGAAGACAGATGGTTAAGAGACTAGCCTGTTTCCAGGCCTTGGAGACCGCATTAAGGTGGCACTGAACATCCAGTTTAATAACAATTCTCTACACAGATAAAATAAGATGAAGAACTTGGACGAAAAGCACCTCAAAATAGGCTTTCTGTAGCAAATAATCAAACATTAAAACATCACATTTCAGATCCCTG
Source organism: Merluccius polli (assembly GCA_030340625.1). Classification (NCBI taxonomy): domain Eukaryota; kingdom Metazoa; phylum Chordata; class Actinopteri; order Gadiformes; family Merlucciidae; genus Merluccius; species Merluccius polli. Next base: position 23,645 of record JAOPHQ010004643.1, on the reverse strand, counting down.
GTGAATACCAATGTGAATGCTGGGAACTCCTTTAAAACAGACAGTTCTGCAAAGCTATTGAAGTTAAAGTGACGGTAAACGTATACAAAATAAACCCAGTCCAGATGAAGTAAGAGAACTAAGAGAATAGGACTTTTTTTTTTACCAAAGTGCTGGGGAAATAAATTGCAGGTCCACCTCTGCCATGACAAACTGTGGGATTTGACTTCATGGGACCAGAACTTAAAAGCAGCCACATCGGCTTCAATGAAGTCTACAATGTGAACGTGTAATAGCCTAATACTACCCAGGAGGACTGCAGGGCTTTAAACCAACACGCCAGTTAAATAACTTTTATATGGTGAATGACACATCTTTGTCTTCAATTTGTTGAATAGTTGTCCTCAAATTGTTGCCGTCGTCACGTCTATCTTTTTATGTGGACATTTTGAACAGGTCCCCCTAATGGGAAAGAGATCCTTAATCTCAATAGGAAACCTGGTTAAATAAATAAATATTATATTATGTTTAACTAAATGAAATATTTAATTCAAAATATACTATGTCACTGATACTATAAACATGGACAATTGAGGCCATTGGGCTCCTGGGACCTGAGCGTCAGGAGTCATAACTGTAACTAAACTGGTGTTGGTTTAAGGTGCAGCCCCAATACCATTTCACAGCTCAAGCCCAGATCTCTATTGGAGGGATTTGGATGTGTAAGCGGTTTCATTCAAGAGGTGGACCTAGCAGGGACTGGGGTTGGGGGGGGGGGGGGGGGGGGGGGAACGGGAACCGACCTGCTCCCTGATTTTAAGATCCTTTGTGAAAGAAGGTAAAAACAATTTCTTATAAAGAAAAAAAGGCTCAGAAAACAATTCAATGTTAAATTATTAAGCAGGAAATTAAAACAGATTATACTGGGGGAGGGGGAAGGAGAACGCTAAATAAATACATGCCTGTGTATTCTGTCATGTGAGCAAAAACATACCAGGTGCAGTCGAATCTTGAATTCATTAGTCGAATGAATGTTGTATACCTAGGTGTATATATTACTTATACTTATTAATCTGAGTCTTTGACTAATTTATGAGTTTGACTAATTTCTCATGAAACATTAACATTGACCATATTTCTGTCACCACGGAGATCATACAGTATTAGCGATCCAATGGGGGTCACTGGGTTTCAGTATGGCAGCTTAAAAACATGTATACCTGAACACTTTAAAACCGTTGACTTTTGAGAGGGGTTCAAGGGGTTACAGATGAGAAAGATACACCCAAAAAGATAAACCCAGTGTTAAACCATCACAAAGTCCCGAGAGGAGCTGTAAAAATAGCTCCTAGTCACCACAACAATCCTAAGATAGAGACGCAAGAACATAATATCCCCAAAGGCATGGTGAAACAAGGTTATAAGGCGGTAAAGGTTATCAGGTGGGCTGGCAGATGTCGCTCCGAGGGAACGAACAAGTCTGGCAACTATGCTACATTTCTTCCTCTCCCTCAGTATCTCTGAGGAATGTTCTCAGGCCACTGCTGTTTCTAGGCTTCACAATCCTGGAAATCCTGCATTTCAAGTCACTAAAAATCACAGTTTGAAGGTTGAGCATGTCAGACCACCTTTCACCAGATGGGATGAGACCCAAACGACGGTTTCCTGGTCCAGTTGCAACGAGACGCCACCGCTGATGAGAACCCAATGAAGAAGAACTTCACTATGCTCTTCCCATGGAGAGTATCTCTCCATTGGGCGGCGTTCGTTGATGTATGAGAAGTTGCGGTTGGTGGCTGTAGTATAAGTGCAATTTCAACATTTTCTTGGTGTAAGGCTGGTCAAACAGGAGGGGTGGGGGGGTGGGGAGATGTCTTCAGCTCGAGGTCATGGAGTGTAGATGATGACAGCAGATCTCCTCTTGCTCCGGGAGCTCCAGCATCTCCCTGACGATGGCCTGCAAGGCGCGGCCCAGGTCCGGCCCGCTGTAGGGCTTCCCAATGGGGGGCACGTGCACGAAGGCAGAGCGCCCCCTGCTCAGGTACAGAGATGTGTAGTAGGTGAAGTCACAGAGATACCTGAGCAGGTCGAAGATTGGCAAGACATCAACACATGAACGCACACACACACACACACACACACACACACACACACACACACACACACACACACACACACACACACACACACACACACACACACACACACACACACACACACACACACAGGCGCGCACGCTTATACGTGCAGACAAAGTCATACGTGCAGACACGATAAATGTTTGTACCTTGAGGCAGAGTCCAACATTTTGTTTTAGAAGTTTGTCTTTTTACCTGCCAGATTGAAAAAAATACACCGGCCAAGCAATTGTTTTTATATGTAGCCCTACATTTTTTACCCCTGCAAAATGGTCAAATCTATCTGCCATTGGCTGGTAGCAGGTGCTCATTTAGGTCTGTCTTGAGGGTGTAAAAATGTATCATGATGATTTGACGCCTTGAAGACAGCACCCAAGTATTTAAAAATCAACATCACAATGAATGCAAGAGTGCTGAATGGTGTGCCACCATTCAGCACTCTTGTTACTTGACAACACTCACCTGCCGGCGTCTTTGGAGACCGACACGGTGACGCCCAACCCCGAGGCACTCACTCTCTTGCAAACAGACTCCATGTCAATAACCGAGTCGATGCAGTCCGGCCCTCCCACAATGCAACACTGCGAGTCGGGACAGAACCTGCTGTTGTCCAGGCCCTTGTAGCCATAGTTACGACCACACTTCTCCAGCGTGACGGTGGTCGCCATGCCCGATACTCCAACATGGACCACCAGCTGCCAAACAGAAGACATAAAGTTAGTCAACGCTACACAACAGGAAGTTGGTCAACGCTACACAACAGGAAGTTAGTCAACGCTACACAACAGGATGTTAGTCAACGCTACACAACAGGAAGTTGGTCAACGCTACACAACAGGAAGTTAGTCAACGCTACACAACAGGAAGTTAGTCAACGCTACACAACAGGAAGTTAGTCAACGCTACACAACAGGAAGTTAGTCAACGCTACATAACAGGAAGATAGTCAACGCTACATAACATGAAGTTAGTCAACGCTACACAACAGGAAGTTAGTCAACGCTACACAACAGGAAGTTAGTCAACGCTACACAACAGGAAGCTATTCAATGCTAAACATGAAGTTAGTCAACGCTAAACATGAAGTTAGTCAATGCTAAACATGAAGTTAGTCAACACTACACAACAGGAAGTTAGTCAACGCTAAACATGAAGTTAGTCAATGCTAAACATGAAGTTAGTCAACACTACACAACAGGAAGTTATTCAATGCAACACAACATGAAGTTAGTCAACGCTACACAACATGAAATTAGTCAATGCAGCGTTGCAGTGTTGATTTTTAAACACTTTTTTCTCATGGATATATTGCATTTTCAATAATGTTTCAATGGGGCAGTCTCGGTCTCGCTTTTCCGGATTTGTTCGGTACATGTACATTTGGGGTGGGAAGCGCTATACTACTCCCTTGTGTACACGTTAACGTGACGTAGAAATATAAATGCAGGCAGCTCTACTGCAGGCAGCATATTTTTGCGAATCCACAATCCAAACATTTGCTGTATGCAGAACTGTAAATGCAGCCTACGGCTACACAACACCAGGTTAGTTAACAGAGAGGAAAGGTGTTGACAGAGCAGACTTTCTCACCTGGGGATGGTACTGTTCCCATAGTGACGGGACCAGGCTCTGGACCGTCTGGTACTCCACGGGAACCTCTAACACGTGGAGGTCAACCTTTTTCCCCAGGCCCAGCTTCTGCAGCTCCTGTTAAAACCAGAGAACAACAGTTTTGCTCAAGTACTTGTACTCTACTTGTGTAATTCTTTCTTAAGGGACCAATAAACTCCAAATGTTTGAAAAAGGCTTACTGCTGGCATACAAACCAGAAACGACACAATAGTCCATATAACATGCACTACTTCTACTACAAAACTAAGACTAAAATACTACATTTTCTCTTGGACAAAAGGTAACATAGCTCATGGGAAATGGAGTCATTATTTCCCTTGTCACTGCATGTACAAAACTCACCAGAGGGGTTTCAGCTTTAATTAAAAACAGAACCACGATTATTATATTTTATTTCAGAAGAATTTATGTGAAAACAAAGACATCATTTAATGTTTTCGGATTTAAAAAACTGCTTTGTAACAACACCCCCCCTTTACCAGCATTGAAAATGGCCATTACTGCTGCTCCCGGCCTCCTCCCCTTCCCCCACCACAACGAAGAAGAAGCTGGCTTGACCCTGTCGTCACCTTCGACCCCTGTGCAAAGGCAGCCTATTGTTTGTCTTTAATATCCTTATCAAGTCCGTCTAGACACCCTGACAACTATTGAATCACCCCGGGTCCCCAACGGGCCAACAATGGGTCCTCCTATTGGAGCAGCAGCACAGGAGCAGTGGTGATGTCACTGCAGCCCCATTCAGCCGGCTGGACATCGAGGGAGAACTGACCCATAGACCCGGTCCGTGGTCAGAAACACAGGCTGACAAGCAACGCACAGCACTACAGACACACTGCCCTTTAAAGCATGCGGTATTACACATGTAGAAACTAGGGCTGCAACGATTAGTCGATGAATCGATTAGTTGATCGACAGCAAATTAATCAAATCAAATTTGTATAACCGATTAATTGTTTAGGTCATTTATCAAGTACAAATACCAAATATTGGCTGCTTGATGCTTCAGAAATTCAAATGCTCGATCATAGACCATTATAAAATTAATACTTTAGTTTTCTTGGCTGCTTGTCGGATAAAACAAGCAAATTTAAAGGACTCTGGTAACTTGTGATGGCATTTGCTATTATTTATGACATTTTCTAGACTAAATGATTAATCGAAAAAATGATTGTTAGAATAATCGACTATGAAAATAATGTTTTGCTGCAGCCTGAGTATAAATGACATATTACTAATAATGAGCAGGTTGCACTCTGGTTAGTTTTATTTTATTTTAGATAACAATGGGGAATATTTAATAAGTAATGTGATGATTGACCTCATCCCGTTTTTAACATGTATTCTCAACATGTATTTGCCAGAAACTCCAGAGAGTTATATATATATACAGATAGATATTTTATGTGTGGATGTTGGCAACGTCATTCCTTCGCTGTCTTTCGCCTAATGACATGTTGGAGTTACTCTCAACACCAATAAACAGTCAGCTCAATATGAACAGCCGCCTTTGTAGAGTTAGACACAAAAAACAGCATACCTGTACTGCAACCCAGCTGGCGTTTACCGCATGTTCCCCAAAAGGCCCGAAACCTAGGAAACCAACACACAGGGTCAGGTCCTGAGTTTTAGGGAGTGGCAGCATGTTAACAACATACACAGCACTCCTTATTCACCAACAACAAAGCTCTGGGAATCCACAAATAAAACGAGGCCCTTCCTCGACAGGTGCAGGGGCGGCAGGGGCATTAGCGTGTGTGTGTGTGTGTGTGTGTGTGTGTGTGTGTGTGTGTGTGTGTGTGTGTGTGTGTGTGTGGTGGGGGGGGTTTCTTTCTTTCACGTCCTATTAGATGACTCAAAAGCGGATTTAATGGACACCCCTTGTAGACGGTTCCCCCAAATCTGTGGAGACATCGATGGCCAAATAATACGGCCTCCGTGTTGAGCACCAATCACTCTGACCCCCCCCCCCCCCACACACACACACACACACACACACACACACACAGCCCCCCCCCCCCCCCCCGTTGGGCAAATGGGTCGTGCGGTTCCCAAGGGAGCCGGGGAGGGGGGGGTGGGTCTGTCTGGCTGTGAAAGGGGGGGGGGGGGGCCTGCCAGCCGGTCCTTTATTGTCAAGTCCACGGGCCCCAGGGCATCTCCCCAGCCTTGAGACCCGGGTCTCAGTCTGCCCCCTTTGTGTGTGACACCACTTTATGGACGTCGCCTTTACACGTCCCCGCAACCAAAAGCCAAAAAAAGTCGACCCAACAACGTCTGTCCTTACGTCCCGGACCCGCGGGTTCGGGTTCGGGTCCAGGACGGGTTGGAGATACGGGGTTACGTAACACCACGCCAACCTGGGCTAAATATAGGCCTTGGCCGCGGACATTAGGACTAGTCTGACGTCCAGTGGGTCCAAAGGCGGTGGACAGTTTGAACTGTGGTGGTCTTCACAAGGGGGGGGGGGCACCACCAGAGACCATCCGCGCCGCTGTCACCCCCCCCACAACAACAACAAACAAACAACAACAACAAAAATCCTTTAGTAACTTTCCAACATTGTGACACCTCGTCCCGCGCGGCGTGTCGACAAAAAAAAGGGCCGCAAAAGAGAGCAGAAATCCCGACTCACCCGTCACCACCACGGTCTGCTTGGTGTTGTCCATCTTGTCTCTCTCTCTGGGGGGGGGGGGGTGTCTCCTGTCTCCTGTCCGCCGTCAGCCGTCCCGCCGCCGTGGACCGAGTGGCTGTCTGTCCCTCCTCCACCTCCGGCGCGCGGAGCTCGGTTCGCCTCCTCCTTCCTCCTCCCGACGTGCGACGTAACGCGATGACGTCAGGGGCAACGCGACGTCTCCCGGCAACGGCGTTGACCGTGTTGTTAGATTTGATTGATACATTCAAAGTTTATTTTTGGACTATTTTATTTATTTATTTATTTAATTTTATGACTATTTGCTGACGATCCTGCCCATTAGAGCAACCTCTAAAAAATATATGTTTTTTTGTGTGTGTCCACAATTCAGACTATCCTGTTCATCTGTCTATGGCCCCTATCCACCTGATGAAGAATCACTTATGTTTTACTGTATTAATGTTTTACTGTATTAACGATCACATTTACATTTAAGTACAAACATCTGGAGAGATCATGCAGTGCTATACCGCGCTGGAGTTAGTTTTAAGTTAGATATTTTGTTTTTGTTTTTACATAAAATAAACCAAAGTTATCTAAATATGTAGATGGCGATGATGATGATGATGATGATGATGATGATGATGATGATGATGATGATGATGATGATGATGATGATGATGATGATGGGCTATCATGAGAAATTTTATTTTCCCACATTTGAGTTGACTCAAAATCATGCTGTCATTCATGAAAACAATAATAGACCTTAGTAGCCTATAGGCCTATTAGTATTTTTGGAGAAATTAATCATATGCTTTCCTATATAGCCATATGTATGTATATATGCGTGTGTGTGTGTGTGTGTGTGTGTGTGTGTGTGTGTGTGTGTGTGTGTGTGTATCTCGTTTTTAATGAATACATATGCCCATTCGTTTCAAAGTGTATTTATACCTTTTTGGTAATTAAAGAAAGTGAAATGTGTTGCTACATCACAATCATATATAGCCTATACTGCCACCGTTTTCTTGCGGCTTCTGTGTTAATGGACATCGCATTGTTATAAATACCTTGAATCAAATGTTTAAACTTTCCAGAGAAATAGTTGAATATTGTTTTATACTAAAAGCAAAACAGTTGGGAACCGTGCAGAGTTAAAGCCTTCATATCACGTTCACTCCTTTAACTCAACAGTTTTCACACTTTGTGATTTTCATTTTAAAAACGACTCATGTAAATATAATGACTAGTTCCACTAGGAGGCGTCCGAATAGACCAATAATTGATCAATTAGCCTACTTGGTTTCAGCACAATTTCCGACATTGATAGGCCTATTATTCGACGCTTTAGGCTCTGTGTAACTGGAAATAAAATATCCCTGATGTTACCAGCCAGTAGCCCAGCTAGTAGCACAGCCAGTGGCCCAGGCAGTAGCCCAGGTAGTAGCCCAGGCAGTAGCCAAGCCAGTAACCCAGGCAGTAGCCCAGCCACTAGCCCAGGCAGTAGCCCAGGCAGTAGCCAAGCCACTAACCCAGCCAGTAGCCCAGCCACTAGCCCAGGCAGTAGCCAAGCCACTAACCCAGCCAGTAGCCCAGGCAATAGCCCAACCAGTAGCCAGCCAGTAGTCCAGGCAGTAGCCCAGCCACTAGCCCAGGCAGTAGCCCAGCCAGTAGCCTAGGCAGTAGCCGAGCCACTAACCCAGCCAGTAGCCCAGTCATTAGTCCAGTCAGTAGTCCAGCCAGTAGCCCAAATCCCAGCCAGTCAGAGTGGCTCCAAATACGTTCTGTCAATCAATACGACTAAATACGATATTATAGCTGACACACAAATAGACCACTAGCCTATCATGGGTTTGTCATGTCCTAACATATTGTACGCCTGGTGGACAGTCGGTAGCCCAATAGCCGTGTCAAATGAACCATTTGGCTGCGTTTTTATTTTAAAAAACAACCACCACTAAATACAAATAAGAGTTGAGTCCAGGCTGCTCGGAGGAGGAGGGTGGAGTGGCCTGTGTCTGCAGCGAGTGATAGCCATATACCTCCCTCTGATACTATCCGTATATAAATTATACAGAGGCCAAAGCAAGTGCTGATAAATATTAAATGACGCCGCACCTCGGACGTTTCAGGGCGTTTTCTGTCGAAGCGGCGTCCGCCGATAGGCCCGCCCCCACGTCAATCATCCCTACGCGCGCAGCCCCGTCCAGAGGGTCCGCCTCTTTCAGCCAGGAACTGTCAGTCAAAACGGTGGCGTTGCTGCAGGTGCTGGACGCGGTTTAGCGGCAGGACAGAAGACAAGAAACAAGCATTCAGAGGTGAGATGTTATATATCTATGTCTATTTATTGTCATTTATTGTCATATGTGCACTATTAGCGATGGCCTGTTCAAATCAGCCGCTTTTTCCTTTCCAAATGGACACCAAAATGAATATTGGGACTGGCATGATGCTCCGAGGCAGCAGGCTGTGTACACCGCAAACCTAATATAGCAAATATCAAATATGTGATATGGTTTTCATGTGGTATATTATATGGAAGAGGACATCACGCATAAATGAGAGAAAATGGTCGTGGGAAAAAAAAAGAAGGAAAAAAAAAAGCCCACCAGCGGTGATGGTTACTGGCCATATTTTACCGAGAGAATAAGGCGGATAAAAAATAAAAGGGCGACACGCTCCGATGATGGAAAAAAAACGACAAAACGGATGTATGATCCCGTGAAAACGGTATATTATCCAGTCGCAGTGTGTGTGTGTTGGCTGTGGACGGGCCGCCGCGCGTCACGCTGCGCCCGCTCCTCCGCTGCCATATGGACGGCAGCTCTCTCTCTCTCTCTCTCTCCCTTTCTCCCCCCCCCCCCCCCCCCCCCCCCCCCCCCCCCCCCCCCCCCCGTGGGCCGTGTCCCTGCAGAACTGAGCTGTTCGGGTCCGAGGGGGGAGAAACCAAATGCTGTTAAGGGGGAGGGAGGGAAAAGTCGCCATCGCGGTACCGATGGCGTGTGTGTGTGTGTGTGTGTGTGTGGGGGGGGGGGGGGGGTTGGGGGGAGAGAGAGAGAGAGAGAGAGGGGGGGGGGGGGGGTTGGGGGGAGAGAGAGAGATAGAAGGAGGTTGGGGTTGGGGGGGGGGAGAGAGAGATGGAAGGAGGTTGGGGGGGGGGGGGGGGGGGGGGGGGGTCTGCTATATAGCGCCATAGCAGACCCTGCACACACACATCTGACCGCTTTCATCTCTTTAAAACCCAGCATTTGAAGGTGTGTGTGTGTGTGTGTGTGTGTGTGTGTGTGTGTGTGTGTGTGTGTGGGGGGGGGGGGGGGGCTTTTAACGCGTCTGCAGAGCCAGTGTGTCGCTCCAACTTTATTATGGGGACCGCATGATGATGATGAAGCCTACGATGTTGTGATACCGGGGAAAAAAAATGAACTGTAAAACTGCAGCAGCATATCTGAGTGGCTGCAATGGTCACTGTTATAATGGACATATGTGGGCTGTTGGATGTGCTTAAAGGACGACTACCATGTGTGTGTAGGCAGGCCGCATTATATTTAGACATTATAACAGGATGTAGGCTTTGTAAACCCCCCCCCCCCCCGGGTTTACAAAGCCTGTTTTTAATTCAACAGTTAATTAAGTCCTATTTGCTAGATACGTGTGGCCCTGGTCCTCGGCGGCGTCGCTGACGCGCATGCGTGGGAAAACGAGCTCCCCCACACACGCCCAAAAGAAAACACGTCGTCGCACCGCCGTTCATTTCTCGCATCTCTTCCAGTCTCCCAACAACACTAACTGTTACCAGAGCAATATCGATCCGGGATTTTTGGCCCCTGGTGGCCGTTTGTTTTCTCGCATTGGGTGGGGGGGGGGGTGGGGGGTGGAGGGGGGAGGGTCTATTTATAGCCCTTGCTTTTCATCTGCATCCCTGCTCCTCTTAGGAAAGAGGGGCACGTGATCGGCGGAGGAGGAAAATGCCATCTCAGGGAATCTGGGAGGAAGAAGCAGCAGCAGGGCAGCGAGGCCGTGTAACCCACGCCGGCCTGCTAGTCTGGCCGGCCGTTCACACAACACTTCACTGAGACACCATTAACCCCCGGATAAAACAAACATCTGGGCTTTCTTTATTTTTTTATTGGCCTGTTATGTCACATGACACAGACCGCCGCCCGTTCAGTCAGTCGGCGTTTATGATGGGTTGTCATGGTGACTGTCACTAGGCCAGCTGACACCATGTGGGAGGGCGTTGGGTCGTGGTTGGACTCCTAATAAGGACTTTCCGATTCCTCCTGTGCTGAGGACTTCCTGATTGATATCCGATATAGGATATGGATACAGAGAATATCGCCGACAAGAGTCCAATACAAACCTGAACAAGATCTTTATCAAATGTCACGGATATCAATGGGAAGTGCCTTGACCTGTGAAGCAGAAAATATTTAAACGTTCCTTAACAGGCCTCAAATGATAAAATTCATAATATCAGATATATGGTAATGGATGGGATTGGTACTCTGTATAGGCTAATATCATCATCATCATCATCATCATCATCATCATCATCATCATTAGCATTGCATCCATGATTCTTCCAGCTAGAGAAGCTACTGTATAGAGGACATAGAGGTGAAGGAATATGCCCCTGCTGAAGTGCTTTTGAGTTATAGGTCCAAGCCCAGTGGCTTTCTCAAAGGCTATAGAATAGGAACATTGGCTACCGTTGAAGGAGACCCCGCAACGAAAAAAGCCCTTGTGGGATTTGAACTCACAACCCTCCTTAACGCACATTGTTAAGCACATCGTGACAGTTGATGAGGCTGAAGCATTTGTTTGTTGTGTTCACCCGCAAGCGAGCTAGTGTGCACGCTGGTCACAAGACTAGCAGGAGACAAGCGCTTGGGATGTTTGCAATGAGAAATGTATAAATTTACAGCAGCACTATCCTGGAAGACTTACTCAATAATGTGGTTTTACGATGACGCATTGCCGACTGATGCATTTATGGGGGAAGGCGTGTGCATGCAGCATCATGTAAATGGTACAGGAACCTATTGTTGTGACTTTATGATTGTGTAAGAAACAAAATAAGAGGAAGGTTGAAGCTGACAATGATGAACAGATATATCCAGTTACAACCGCCTGTTGCTTACAGACATTTTATGTTTTAGTTTATATCACACTTCCAGAGCCCAATCCTGAGTATCGATTGTCTCAGGAATTTGGCTGTAAAGGTGTTAAAATAAAATATGGTTTCTGTCAAGGTGTGAATAACACACATCACTTGGTATTGATTGTTTTTAGGACCATGTCTCTCTGTAACATTATGACTTCACGTGGTGTCTTTTAACAGTGACACCGTCTTATACAGGGAGAATTGTAAATTATCTTTTGAAATTACTTTTGTATCCTCAGTCAAATAATAACTTACATATCTAATACATGCAATTCTATTATTATATACCACTCACATATACACATATACATAGCATAATTCAGCCACCCATAGCATTTCAACTCTGCGTGATGTTCATGTGTGTATCGGTTGGTTCAGGCTGCTTAGTCACCCCAGCAGGGCAGTGAGATGTTCACCTCAGATCTGTAATCATCACTATATCATCCTTCCTGAAGAATAGACCAATCATATCTTCAGGAGCCGGTGGATGCGCGGGGGCGGGGGGGGGGGCTGTGAATGTGAATAATTGAGAGCATCTCCACATGTCTGAAGTGATAGGGTCACAGTGTTGGTGATTGGCGTGTAGTGCTGTTGTGGTTCTAGGCGCCGCATGATCAGATAGCGTGCTAAGTATAGAGACAGGCGCTGGTGGACATAAGCCACTGTTTACGACGGAGACCGTGTTTGTCCTGACCCGTACAAGTGTTGTGTGAGTGTTGGAAACACTCACACAACACTGTGTGAAACTGAAAATATTTTTTTACGCTCATGACTCCGAGTGTATTTATTTGCGGGTGTGCATGGCATGCTAACCACAAAGAAATATTGATTGCATAAAACAGCGTTTGCAGCCCTCTTGGACGGCGGTTGACTGCGGCACTTTCACATTTGCTAAATATGAATCTGGTTGTGAGTTGTAACCCTAGTGCCCTTGAGCAAGAAGCTCTCTTGGGCTCTCTGGGGCCGTCTACTGCTTTATCTAGATAGGCAGGATGTGTGAAATTCTGAGGACGGACTTACCCAAATGAATCAATAAAGTGTTATTATATACCACATTACTGACAAAATGCAATTCTAACGCAACATCGGAACTAATGAAATGTTATATTGTAATATTGTCGAGTGCAAAGAGAAGCAGTAGCCGGCCTATTTTTTTGGCGGTAGTGATATTACATAAATCCGTCTCTGCTTATTCTTATTCCTCTGCTGATATGCTGATATTATCTGGCTGTGATCTCAGGCTGATGTTGTGCCGTGCTAAGCCAAAGGTAAAGGAGTCCTTTGGCCGGTATTATTATCCCTTTCAGGTCAAACCACTAGAACATCTATCTATGTACCGGCGTTGGCAACACCATGAGCAAGGTCGTGAACAATCCCGCCAGGAATCTTTCCATGACTTGTTATTTTATGAAACGTGCATATTTGCACACAGACAATGGGTTATTTTCATGATATATTTCTGAGATTTATTCATGTCTGAAAGGCGAAACTATACCGTGGGGTGTTGTGTATCCTTCATTCGTCTGGCAATGTCACCACAATTTCCCCATGTATATCGGCGTTCTTTCGACCTTGCTCTTGTTGCCAGGAATGTGTACTTGTATTTTTTGACTCTGTTGTGTATCTAAGAAACGATTGTCCTTGCCGTGGTGAGATGGTGGTCAGCTACCTGTGTCGTTATCCCCTTAGTCCTCCAATAATAGCATTTACAGCACTTGTTAGGACCCCATTGATTAAAAGTACCCTAGTGGTGATGGACGGAGCATGCTTTGATGAATTACATCAAATGACGGTTGCTTGTTCTATTTGTTTATTCCCCAAAGATTTGGCTGGAAAAATCACACGCCTTTTTTGGTCTCAAACATTTGATCTTCTATTGTTCAGCTAATGATGTAACGTTTACTCTCCTTGACAGCTGACACTGACACACAATGTTGGGAAAATATTTGTCTGCAAGACAACGAAAGTAAAAGTGGATGATGTTAGTCCCTGCTGTAACGTTTGAGCTAAAATGGGAACGTAAGGATGCAATGAGTCATCCTACTGAGAATGCCTCTCTCTCCCGGGACCCACAAAACCTGCTAAAACAAAAGTGTGTTTTCCCTCCCGGTCCCCAGATGGCCTCAGCAACAGCGACCTACGGGCAGAAGGAGTCTTCGGACCAAAACTTCGACTACATGTTCAAGATCCTGATCATCGGCAACAGCAGCGTGGGAAAGACCTCCTTCCTGTTCCGCTACGCCGACGACTCCTTCACGCCGGCCTTCGTGAGCACGGTGGGCATCGACTTCAAGGTCAAGACCATCTACAGGAACGACAAGAGGATCAAACTACAGATCTGGGTGAGAGCTCTGCGGGGGGGGGACTGACGGACGGACGTGTGCTGGTTGTCATGACAACCAGATATGACTTAAGAGAGCCTTAACGTCCTCAGTCTTCAGCCACCGTGGCGAACGGACGGCCATGGGCTCTGTCTCTTTGTTCGCCGTTGTTCTGCTCGCCGTTTTCCTTCACGTTCCTTCTTGTGTGGTAGACGAATAGAAATCGTGAGCTCAGCTGCCACCCAAACACACAAAAACCCCACAAGACAGTCCATTCGCTCACACACAGACTCTCTAGGATGACCGCACCGACCTTACAGGCTCACGCGACACATAGCTACAAGCACCGCACAAAAGCAACACCAACACTGCAGCAACACAAAAACGCGCCTTCACACCACACTGACATAACAGCGCAGCCACGAAACACAACCCAGTCGCCATTAAAATTCACATGCAACCCAATTGTGGAAATCTGAGCAACGGCGCTAAACTAAGCGTCACATTGCATCAACAACACAACGTGTCATAAGTAATTCATGTCTGTCTGTCGTTACACGGTTCTCTCCGATTCAGGCGTGCTCGCCCTCTCGTTTATTTGTTATTCATTCTTTGCACATCTAAGCACAAAAGTGTGACGTACATTTTCTGCCCAAACAACAAATGCAGATTAAATCCCCTCACCAGACTAAAGGGAGAATCCATAGGGAACTAAGCCAATATTACTAATAATAATACCCATGTGTCTATTCCACAGAAAATATTTGATTTCATGAGTTTTATTTATGAGTTAGAATTTGTCATTAACGCTCGCTCATTAATGTCACGGTTTGGTCACGACTGCCGCTGGCCAGCACATGCGTGCGACCGTGTTTACAGGTTTTGCATATTAAAAGGGCAAAATGAACAGTTAAACAAGTAATGAAGTGAAACAGATCTGAAAGGATGTCATTATGTCACCAGTGTGATGTTAGAGCAAGTCCCATGGAGGAACCGGCTGCTGCTAACCCTAATAAGCCGCTCTGAAGAGCTTGAAAGAGGTCTAAGGAGTTCTGAGGGGTGTTGGGTGTCATCCCACCGACTAGGGGGCGTGTTGGGTGTCATAGAGCCTCCGGCTTTAATTCCCTGAGCCTTTATTAAAGTCCACGACTGAAACTTAACCCCTCTCCTGTGTTGATTGGCCTGAGAGAGACACAGAGATACAGTGAGATAGATGGGAGACAGACAGAGAAGATGGAGGGGGAGAGAGGGAGAGGGAGAGGGAGAGAGGGAGAGGGAGAGGAGGAGGGAGAGGGAGAGGGGGAGGGAGAGGGAGAGGGAGCGAGTAGGAGATGTTATGCAAGGTGATGTTGAGCCTGCAGGCCAAATGTTGTACTATATCATATCATGTGTGTGTGTGTGAGTGTGTGTATGGTGTGCATACATGTATGCATGTTGTAACGTGTGTGCCGTGTGCTGTGTTGCAATGCATGTGTTGCATGCATTGCGTTCTGTATTGTAAAATAACTTGTGTGCTGTTGCATGTTATTGTGTGTTGTTTTGTAACGTGTGTTGTATTATAAAGAGCGTGTGTCATTGTGTGTTGTATTATATTGGGGGTCATAATGTGTTGCATGATAACACGTGTGTTAATGTATTATAACCTCTGTGTGTGTGTGTGTGTCTCCAGGACACGGCGGGCCAGGAGCGCTACAGGACCATCACCACAGCCTACTACAGAGGAGCCATGGGCTTCATCCTCATGTATGACATCACCAACGAGGACTCCTTCAACGCCGTCCAGGACTGGTACGTGATTGGGCCCTCAGCCCACAGTCATGTGATCCCATAGCCTAAGCCAAGATGTGTTTGTTATCTAGCTAGTGTCAATTCAAAAAAAATCCCAGAGGTGAAATTTGTGAATCGGGAAAGTATATATAAATGAGTTTCTCACATTGCTCGTGTTGCGGTTGCCAGGGCAACCCAGATCAAGACGTACTCGTGGGACAACGCCCAGGTGCTGCTGGTTGGGAACAAGTGTGACATGGATGATGAACGGGTGGTGTCTGGAGACAGAGCCAGGCAGCTCTCAGACCACCTCGGTGAGCACACACATACACACACACACTCGCACACATACACACACACATTCGCACACGCACACACAGGTCGAAGTGCCTTTTCGGAGGCACTACGACGTCACGATGAGCTCCGTCTGGCGAGCGGTTAATGTTGACGGGTGCGTCCGAGAGCTTCTCGGACATTTGTGTCATTAAAACGTATTGTATATAACGTTCATTATCTCATTATAACGTTCATACTTAGGTAACGATGCGCACACGCTTAAAAAATAGTACCACAAAGCCGTTTGCCGTTCGAATACGAGCTGAAACGGGGTTCACATCCACTTTAAAGGAACACAACAATTGGAAAGGAACACTTCCTTATTATACAGAACAGGTGCCAACTGCGAAACTGCAACTACCACAATCTCTCTCTTTCACGCTCTCTCCTTCTGTCTATTCTTTCCTTTCCACGAACGGAGAATTCAGACTAAAAACTAAAAAATACACCCGTATAACCTGAACAACGGTATTGATCGTCTTCACCTCATGAAACACGGACCTCAAACATCCTCATCACATCATTTACAAACCAGGAGTAGACCCCACCACAACCTTAGTGTTAGTTAGTTAGTTAGTTAGTTTGTCTTTATTGTCTCCCTTGGGAGAAATTCGTCGTGGACAGACCAGAGACTCCAGTGTAAAGGTCAAAGGTCAACACGATGAACTGTAAGGGGCCAGGCAGTAGATGCTGTGTTTCTCCCACAGGTTTTGAGTTCTTTGAGGCCAGTGCCAAGGACAACATCAACGTGAAACAGACCTTCGAGCGGCTGGTGGACATCATCTGCGAGAAGATGTCCGACAGCCTGGACAACGTGGACCCGGCCGTCACCGGCGTCAAACAGGGGCCCCAGCTCACAGAGCAGCCCACCCCCCCTCGACAGGACTGTGCATGCTAAAGATGACTCATCACCCCCCGACCCCCCCCCCCACACACACACACCCCTGACACACACACACACACACGCACACATACACGCACACACACACACAAACCCACCCTCCTCCTCTAATGGGACCCCCAGGACTCCAGGTCCTCACACAGTCAACATTACACACACACACACATACACACACACTTTTCCTGCTTATTGTCATCGGCTGATAGGGACTGTTTGTTGACTGAGGGTCACAGGGTTAGGACTGGGTTGAAACATCTAAAAAGCTTTGAGAGGTTATTCGCCAAATGATATTTTGTCAATGTCAGCGGCAGTTAGCTGTACCTAGCTTTTCAAAAGGCAATCAACCCAGACTCTCTTTCCCATAATCCCTTTGTTTTGTGTTCCTTTTCTCCCTCTTCGGTGTGCTCCCTGATTCCCAAATCCTGTCTCTTTTCTAAAGTCCGTTCAACATTTACAGTCCTTCCTTTTCCACCGGGCGAACGTCTCCTGAAGATGTCCGCCTGGTGGTTAAGAACTGTACGGCTAATTTAGTGGAGTCCTGTTCTATACCCAACTCAATGTTTTATATGTAGTTATACACACAAACAGAAACAGTATATGTCCCCCATATCTTCATCGCGTCTCGACCGCCGTCGGTTTGCGAGCCTCAGACTAGTTCTGCACTGCCTCCTTCAGAAACATCACATCCACTTAAAGTATCTCGTCGTGTTTCTGCTACGAGGGCCGAGAGAGCGTCACGTCGCGAAGTTCTTATGTTAAAAAAAAGTCTGCGGGGGGCTTTGATGCCGAGGGAACTTGACCACGATACATAGCGAAATCGGACGATGGATAACATGGGGCAATGGCCTTCCCCTGAAAACATACACAAACCACCATGGCTTCTGTGGGACATTATGAAGGAAAGTTGACTGTCCCATTCCCCCGCTTATACCACTATGAGATCCCTAGTATTCAAGCTCAACGCCGAGTACCAAAGGTGATACAGTCAGTATAGGCCCTCTCAGGTCAGTAAAGCTCGGCCGTCAGGGCCGAAGGTTGACAATGAGACTGGGCCCTCGTTTGTTCTGGTTGCCGTCAACCCTAATGAAAACACCTGAACCGAACCAAATGATACATGATCACAGGTATCGTCTGACCGGCGACCGGCATCTAGGGCACTCGCCTTCGATGCCGTTGTCCGCCATTGTTGTCCAGGAAGACATGGAAACAGGTCACAGAGGCGTCCTGTCAGCAGAATTCATCCTTAGAATCGACGTGGCATATAATTTATTCACCATACTCGCGTCGTTTCATTTTGTTAAGTGACGGTGAGGCATAGGAAGTTGACAACCCCCCCTGTATATGCAGTAGCTTCCTAAGACTTAAATCCACTGCTCTGTTGCTTTACAGATAAGACAAACACTTACTACCGGTCCTTCAGCTAGATGAGTCTACTGCTTCAAGGACTGCTATCTGCTAGTGATTACACGACCACAGAGAAAAATGGAAGTTGTTTTGGACTTAACTAAAGTTACCATAAGAGACCATAGACACATCATTCCAGGTTAGGATCTCATTGAAATACCGGCATATTGGCACAGTATTGAGCCTGGGGAACTTCCCACTATTGACCAATGTATAATCCTTACCAGACACCATTTAACAGCAAAGCTGGTTTTTAATCTATTTAAATAAAGTGCCCATGCCAATGGTCTGGATTTGCATAACACATTCTGTTAACATAATATGGAGTAAGTAATTCAGCCTTATCATTCGACTAACATGTTTGGTCCAAAGATGGCAATCATTCCCTGAATGCCGAATAACACCTTGACATAACCGCTTGTCTAAAGCCATTGAATTCTCAGATGAGAAAATTGTTACTTTTCTTGAAGATCCAAAGAAAGTAAAGTGCAACTCGTCAAGAAGTAATATCACAGCAAACTTGACAATATTTCAACCCTGCTAATGTTCTTATTCTCTTTTACAGTTTTTTTTTTTTACTTGACTGTTGCCTCTCTGGTCGTATCCAGAGTTTTAAAATGGCTCTTTTATGTGTCTTCCTTTGCTTCCCGACCTGTGAATACCTTCACGTCCCTGCCTATATGTGGACAGTGTTGTCGACTTGACTCTACTTGCAAAAAACCCTGTTGTGTTCTAGTCCCGCTTCTGTGTGGATCGACTCGATTCATAGCAATATACTCCACATCTACACTAAAAGAAAATAGCACGTAAAAGAAATAACTTTATTTTGGCTATTATGATTATTTTTTTTAAATACTCGTTGGTTTGAGCCATCAAGTGAAGGGAATGATCTGAATAGAAAAGCATCCGTTTAAATTGTGCTCTAAAGTTCTGGGCTTATGGATGGGGGGGGGGGCTGCTTTTAAAATAATATCCTGCATCAGTTTATATACCAGCCTATACCGTCCCCGAAGAAAGAATATGCTTATTTGTTAGTATTTCAGGTAACGTTGTTACACCTGTTTATGAAACCGAAAAATGTACAGGGGTTGCATTAAAGCCCTGGCGAGTTGCTCTTTATTCGTTCGAACCGTCGTCACCAATGGAGACCTACAGAAGTGATGATGTCAAGGTACTTCACATCGTGCAGAGCCATCTCTCAGGGGCATGCAAAGCGTTAACTTTACTTTAAGACCTTTAACCCGAAGGACCTTTAAGAAAAACAACAGCATTCAGTGTATCGTACTTCAGTAACGTGACGTATTTTGGGATATTACAGTGAGACAAAGCGTAGGAGGGATGTGAGTTGTTTGTTTGGAATTAGTGGGAGTACCTACCGCCTGCCTTTAAAGTAGATCTGTGATCCGATTGGTCGGGATGTTCTACCCACCCATATGGACTTGGTGACCCAATCACAAAAATCGACTTTTAGAGGCAGTAACCAACATGAGAGGAAGCAGCCAGCATGAACAAACACCTACCGGTTGGCCCAAATCTTTCTCTTAAAGGTTCAAAGAATTTATTTATCGCGATACTCGTTTGTTATCGTAAGTGTAAAAAAAATAACCTATAACAGAGAAAGGAAGTCTATGTTGCTTTGTTGTTTTCCATTGTTCATCCATTGATACTGTCCTCCCAGCAAGTACTGTTGACATGGTTTACATTTAATTTGTACATGTTTCTATTGTGTGGAATGAACTCTTATGCAGTAGCCTATAATATATGAAGGGAATATTGTGTCAAAGTGTTGAAATGTTGAGATTACAAAAGCAAATTGCTCTATATGTTGTGGAAAAATAATTTAACAAAAAAAAATAAAGGTTGTGTTGTTAAAATATTATTTATTCGAAAAACAATTGCTGCATTTTTGTATTCTACACATGTGTAGTAAATGAAGTGATTATTCATTAATTCATATGTCCTATCAAACACCTCCTATTTAACCTCTGAGCCCCACATCACATGTGGGTGTTATGGTATCTATGGTGACGTCACCATAGATACCATAACACCCACATGTGATGTGGTATCTATGGTGATGTCACACGTTAATGTAATGTCACAAATGTACAGCCGGTACCAAGGTGCCTTTTCAGTGTGACGTATTGTATGCAAAAAACATTAACCAGCTTTTAAGGTTCAGAATACATTGCATATTAGATCTTTAAAATATTACAATCGTTAGAAATAGTTACAGTACTTTTCCCAATTGTGTGTGTGTGTGTGTGTGTGTGTGTGTGTGCTCCATCAGTAGGGTCTGATCGTCACTTCTTTATGTGTGCTATTTCAGCACCGGCCTGCAGGGGGCGGTAGACACCACTGCACTCCAGAGCAGTAGACTGCGTCAGTGGCGGCCATAAGGCCTTTTAATTAAAGACCACAGCTATCCAACCTTCATACGTAGGCTGCACGGTGATCCTGCTTTCGTCCTTTCCATTGCGTTAATTGGCATGTACGTATAACACTGTGTTTTTAAATATATTGGCATTTCTTCCTGTTAAATGTAGTAAAAAAAACACTTAGGCTAACTATTTAGTGTGAGGCCAGAACATAGGACAACATAGAGAAGTACATAGGCCTAGTTTAGTTGTTTTTTATATATATATATATCAAGCAACTTTTATTTGAGAACAAAACGCGATGTAAAAAAACAACTGAAAGAAAAGTGCATCAAAATTATGACAATGTTTCACATTAAAAAACAACCACAGAAACACTTTGGAGTATAAAACAGAAGTGCAAAAAAAAAGAAACAAACAAATAAACAAACACTGATACCTTGCGCCCAATGACAACATTAAGGTTTGTCAGCAACACACACATACACACATTATGTATCAAACAAGGCCTACAGGATAACAAATGGCAAATATGGGAATAACCTCATGTCATATAATATGTTCCCACATATTAAAACACATAAATTAAAACATAGGACTTGTTGGGACACAACAACGCACAGTCATAGAGCAATTCAATTACAGCAATGCGTTGAAACGGGTTTGGTCCAGGTTTGGGCATGGTCTCTGTGTAGCCTAGTTAGACTACAAGGCCTGGCAAAATGTACCCCCCACACCCCCACCCCCCCCCCCCCCCCCCCCCCCCCCCCCCAAAAAAAGTGCAGGCCTTTAGGCCTATATTTACATGTGTCAGTCTTTTTGTCTTATTGAAAAAGTCCAGGAGGAGGGAGGAAAGAAAACAAATACACATAAAAAAGCTTATATGCTGGTTCTGGTCTCCGCCGCGGCGAGGAGGAGGTGGTGGACCCTTTAGTGGGACCCTTAGTGGACCTGTACCTGGTGCGGCAACAGCTGGCAACCGCTGGTGACATGGCTGAGCACCTTCTGCTTGAGCTGGGCCACCTGCTCCCGCAGCACGCTGGCCGTGGACGCCAGGTCGCAGTTGTGGTTCTTCAGGGACTTCACCTTGTCCTCCAGCCGCGAGATGCGCTCCAGCTTGCGCTTGCGGCACTTGGACGCGGCGATGCGGTTGCGCAGCCGCTTGCGCTCCGCCTTGATGCGCTCCTGCGAGTCCATGTTGATGGGCGACAGCGGCGGCGCGGGGGGCGGCGGACTGCAGCTGTCGCCGAAGTTCTGCACGTCCGGCACCGTCTGGGGCTCGTCCTTCTGGGCCTGGACCCGGGACAGGTTCCCCTCACCACCACCCATGTGATGCGGCGGCGGCGGGGGAGGAAACGGGACCGTGTCCGTGGCGTAGTTGACGGTAGTGGTGGTGCCGCCGTCGTAGCTGTTCAGGTTCGTGTAGACCGGCTGCAGGTCCGGGTCCGCGGACCCGGAGCCCAGCTGGACGCAGCCCAAGCCCGCGCCCAGCTGGTTCTGCTTGTGCAGGTCCTCCAGCGCCTTGACGAAGCCCTCGGCGAACTCCTGCTCGTCCGTGACCGTCTTGCTGCTGGGGTTGGGGTAGAGGAAGTGGGCGGCGGCGGCGGCGGCGGCGGTGGGCGACGTGGTGACCATGCCGCCGTGGCCGTGGCCGCTGTGGTGGTGGTGGTGGTGGGAGGACTGGATGATGAGCCGCTCCAGCTCCTCCGGAGTGGCCAGCTTCAGGAGCCCCAGGTCCGGGGAGCTCATCAGGATGCTCTCCGCGTCCGCGCGCAGAAGATGCGGCTTGAGGCTGTCCTCCTCCTCCTCCTCCACCTCCACCTCCAAGTGAATATCCTTCTTCATCATCATCAATTTTTGCTTTTCTTTTTTTTTTTGGAGGATCCCCAATTTTATTTTATTTTTTTTTGGGGGGGGGGGGGGGGGGGGGGGGTAAAAAGTTGGTTCTTCAACAGCTTCCCCTCCCCACAGCCAACTCCTCAATACTCCTCAAAACGCAACGGCGACCATTACCTCCAAAAGGGAAACCAAAACGGGGATCTTACGGCGAAAGAAGCGGCGCGTCTCCGGTTATCCCCCCCCCCCCCCCCCTTTCCTCAAGACGTCAGCCCCTCCGCGCCGCGACGACGACGACGAAGACTATGATGATGATGACTATGATGATGTCTTGCTTTTTTTTTTTTTTTTTTCCTTCTTTTTTTATGGGGTTTGATACCCGCCACGCAGCTCTCGCCGCGTCTCGGTCCGGTGTGGCCCGGCCGCGCGCGACGCCCGCCGCCTTTGTAGGCTCGCCTGTTCCGTGACGTCACCCGGGAACGGGCGCCCCGTTTCACTTCGGCGTATGAGGAGGGGTGGGGGAGACGTGCGCGTGCGCAGGCGCAGAGGCGCGCGGCAGAAGCGGACGGCGGCGCCCTCCTCCTGTCGCCATGGAGAGGGGCGGGTAAACAGGCAAAAAACAGAGCGGTGCATTATGGTTTGATGTCATAGCGAGTAAATGGGGGAGGACAGCCTCGATTCTCTTCTCTCCTCTCGATTCTCTCTCCCCCCTGACCTAAAAAAACCCAAAGTCTCGCTTTTGTTGAAGCACCCAGTCTTGATCCAGCACCCATAGTGATCTCAAACTCTGATGATGTTTGGTGAAGAGAGGGTGACCGAGATAACAATAGACATACTAACTAATATACTAACCACTCAACTTATACACACCTTTACCATGGTACCAAAATGCACTTCAGTGTGTGTATAATGGAATGGACCATTGTGGTACCGAGTGCTGAATGACAATAGAGTTCAGTTCTGTTACACACACAGGGCTCTGGGCTCACGTGTTGGCTGACATTTAGACGTGTCAACACCGGTGGGGAACACGGCGGTTGTTCTCAAGACGACGCCGCCGACAGCGGCGGGATGGACGTCACGACCTCACACCTCTTCTGTGGGTGACCCAGGTAGGCCTGGTGTTGCTGTGGGGGAGGGGTGTGTGTGTGTGTGTGGGG
>JAOPHQ010004642.1:37500-79987 GCA_030340625.1 Merluccius polli | reverse complement strand
TCACACACTCAAACACACACAAACTCACACACACTCACACACACACACACACGGTAGCGCCTCATAAGTGCGACATTATGCCTCCACCTATGTTGCCACACTACGTGTTAAAATATGCGTATGTTGTGTTCATATTGCGGGAGTAAAGCAGTTATATATAGTAGCAGTTTATACTTTTTCCACTACGGCACCTATCGTATGGACGTATGAATCACGTCACCGCGCGGTCATAACCCACCCCCTGACCTGGGACCGACGGGGGGGCGCGATCATAACCCACCTCGTACCTAGGGCCAACGGCGGGGCCCCCGGTGGCAGCGGGGCCCCCTATGCAGCCGCATAGTCCGCATATAGCTAGAAACGGCTCTGGTAATGGCCATTGTCCAACATTCAGGTGGAGCGGTCGATGCGAACAAAGCGGCCCGCTGGCGGACAAACAAGGGAGCACTCCAATTATCACGGCAAACAGCTAAAGAGACGCGCCTTTAAATAACTTCACTCACCAGTCAGCTGGGCCTGCTGCTGCTGCCGCGGCCCCCGCCGCCACCGCCGCTGCCGCCGCTGCGCAGAGGCCTCCTCTATCCCGGCTGCGTTGTTTGAACACACAAGGCAGTTAATAGTCATCAATGAGATGGAACGGCTGTGACATTTACACAGACAAGATGCGGTAGGAGTCAACAAACAACACACACACACGCACACACGCACGCGTGTGGTGCGCACACATTGAGAGGGAATTAAGCATCGGAATATGTAAATTTTGTGTGCGTGTGTGTGTGTGTGTCCATGAGTATCCATGTGCTTAGTTAAGTTAGCAGAGTAGTACTATGAAATGACAATCGCTTTTTATGCCACTGATTGCAATTAAGTAGAACATGAATACATTTTCGATAAGACGGTGTTTGTGGTGTACGCGTGTGTGTGTGTATGTGTGTGTACGTACGCATGCGCTTCCCTGCATTTGTATGTGTGTGAGAGTGTTAGTGTGTGTGTGTGTGTGTGTACGTACGCATGCGCTTGCCTGCATTTGTATGTGTGAGTGTGTGAGAGTGTTAGTGTGTGTGTGTGTGTGCGTGCATACATGGGTGCGGATTGCAAAGATAAACAGTGTCCCCCGGTGATTTCAGTCCCCCACAGTGTCCCCCCCCCCAACACACGGTCTACATATGGTCGACTTGTACGTCAAACAGTATCGTCAATTGTGCTCGAATTGAACATGTTTAGTTCCCATTTGTGTTGAACGAAACTCCAGTTCAATTTTTAGGCAGATATGGGAGTAGACAGACTGACGGAGGTGACCTCGCCTCCCCCATGTGGGCAGCTCCCCCTCTCCTCACCCACAGGTCCAACTCTGAACATCAGCAGAAAGTGGTCCCCGGCTTTGTTCTCATAACAAGCTGCGTTCATGCAAAGCGTTTTGTTATTTGCGAGGAGGAGGAGGAGGAGGAGGAGGAGGAGAGTGGCAGAGTGCCTTTTAAGACGTCGATGGGGAGCGTAGAGAGTCTAGAAACACAGGGGGGGGAAAAAAAACACAGGTCTGGGACTGAAGGGAGGGCAAAGAGATGACAAGTGTCTGGCAAACTTGGAACAGAAAAAGACATTTAAAGGTAATCTAAAATATGATTAAGGCACAAAGGACACGTGGTTTGGAGAGGAGAGAAGGCGGCAATGAAGAAAGAGAAACATTAACTTGTGTTACGGACAGGAGTGGAGTAGGTGGTTGAAAATGTCAAATTTCAGAGCTTACGTGCAGACATTTGGATTCACACCCATTCTTTTCATTATCTTAAAATAGTTACTAGACGAGTGTGCGTGTGTGTGTGTGTGTGTGTGTGTGTGTGTGTGTGTGTGTGTGTGTGTGTGTGTGTGTGTGTGTGTGTGTGTGTGTGTGTGTGTGTGTGCGTGCGTCTCTGTGTGTACTGGAGTGTCAAGAGACGATAGTGGGTTATTGCATGTCCCACCACCTCATCCCAAACTCCAAATTTAAATGAGACATTTTTTCCTCCTTGCCTCTCAGCGATCAGGCATATTAATAAGCTGAGAATAGGTGTTGAAAGGTTACACTGTGTTTTCAAGGTGTGTGTGCGTGCGTGCATGCGTGCGTATGTGTGGATGTGCGGAGGCAGGGTTATAAAGGTTGGGGGAGGGAAAGGTTACTCAAACAAGACTAGCTTGAGGTTGTTTTCGGGGCAGGGCGAAGGCCCCCATGGAGCGCATGGAGCAGGGTGCTTCATATGTGCGTTATTGGTGACAGAGAAAGGGGCGGGACTACCGAGGGCGGGACTTCCGAGGGCGCCTCGGAGGGAGCCATATCCGTTTCAGTGACACGGGTGGAGCGTCGAGAGAGAGAGGGATATATCCATATTGCTTCAAATACTTTGTCCCCAAAAAAACAAAATGTCATATTTATTTGTCTTTGTTGTTCTCCTTGTCATGTCCTTATGCTTCCCGCTCCGGGGACGGTTAACTGGCGTGCAGAGTAAGAGAAGTAAGAGAGCAGAAATTGCGTTGACCGCAAGACCATATGGTCTTGCAGACTGCACCTGTCCCTGCCTTCCTTCGCCTCAACTCAAACTAAAACTTAATTTCTTAAACTTTGGTCTCTCTCTCTCTCTCTCTCTCTCTCTCTCTCTCATACACACGCGCGCACACACACACACACACACACACACACTGTCTTGTTCTCATAACTGAAATTCAGAAATTACATTTTTAGTAGAAGGCCATAATATGTTCAAGAGTATTTCTGCTTTCATCACTGTCCTTTTTGCATGCAGAACGCCACTCCTGTCCACTTACACTTTCACGTAGTTAATATGAAAAGCTTTTTGCTCACAAAACAAATCACCTTGCAGGCTGAGACTTGATCTGAAGTGTGGCACATTGCCAAGTACTTCACTGCAACCACAGTCCAAACTAAATGGACTATTTTCTCCAAGTGTACATTTCACTATTAGTGACTTTTGTTGAATGTACTCAAAAAAGATCACGTTTTATGATGATAATAATATATAATATGTCTAGCCACAGTGGCCAAACATATATTTCACCAAATCACACTTGTTTAGCCAACAAATCATACTTGTTTTTGCACTGCTGAACCTTGACTGAGATACATGACTCATGCAACAAATAGCAGACATACAATTAGACTAATTTTAAAATGAGTGTGTGTGTGTGTGTGTGTTAAAAACAAACACACACACACACACACGCACCATGCACACACCAAGACATCTAGATACCCACCTGTGTTATAAGAACAGCAAATAGTGACAGTAAACTGTTGTGAGGTGAGTGATGTGGATTTTTAAATAACCCCAAATACTGCAGTGCAGAGAAGACTTCAGAGAAGTTGGTAGCTTGTTCCAGTCTCTAGGAGCCTTATTATAAAAAAATAAATCCTAATTCAAGTTAATTTTTGGAACATGAAAAGATGGAATATGAGATGGGAGATGATTATTATGTCATGAGAGAATAATAAGATGAGTAGTTCATGTAAATAGATAGGATAGTGGACATGTGGAGTAGGACGTATACGTGTGCCTGGCTTAGTAGTTGTACATACTACTACTTAGTACTACTACTATGAAGTAGTAGTACTAAGTAGTAGTATGAACATGAACATTTCGATAAGATTGTGTGTGTGTGTGTGCGTGCGCGTGTGTGTGTGTGTGTGTGTGTGTATGGGGGGCATTTTATGCCAGCGAACTATACTAAAACGCCTAAACCGCCTACACCTGCATAAAGACTGAAAAATAAGGGTGCGTACAGGCACGCGTATTGCGAGTACACCAACACTGAAGGGGTGACGGGTGATAAGTGTCATGCCACGTGTGAACGCAGCGGTCACCTGTGTGCACGCTCGTCTCAATGTACAAATAACCCAGTTTATTGTTTTTTGTTTAAAATGTAAAAAAAACGGGGGGAAAAAAACACAGTATTTCAGTTTTCCTGTTTTTTTTGGTTAAAACGAAATATCAAACTGACAAAAGCTAGGCCTACATGGACCTGGTAGTCTCTCTCTCTCTCTCTCTCTCTCTCTCTCTCTTTCTCTCTCTCTCTTAAGGTTTGAATGATATCGAATTGATATTTAATGATAGTAAGGGTGAAAGGGATAATTAAAATAATTTCAGCTACTTAAAAATAAAAATATCCTGACAGCTTTGATGGGGCTTGGGGTTCATCTATAACTTATGCTTTCTTATAAACAATCCCGTAAGAACCCGCGATTGTTGATGATTCGTCATCATAAAGTAAATGATTATTTGTACGTTGAGACGAGCGTGCGCACAGGCGTCCGCTGCGTTAACGCGCGGCACGGCACCAATGACCCGTCGCCATTGGATTTCCACAAACACTACACAGCGTGTGCTGTACGCTCATGTGGAATTGTACTTAAAGGTCTCATCTCATCGTTTTTTCATTAATTTTGCGGTGGTCTCTAGTGTTAATAAATACCCTCAGTACCGGTTTTGGTTAAAAAAAATGCTCTGCCGCGCCTGTTTCATGCTGTTTTAGTTTGGTGGGGGAGGTGGGGGGGAGCGAACGACACGATTTCGCCTCTCATCATGAATATGCATGACATGCTAATGAACTCGCCTCTGGTTGGCTAACAGCACTGTGACGCTACCTCCAGTGCGCAGTGAGGATTTTTCCGCTCCATATTCAACTAGTGCGAGACGAGTCGAGAATCGCGACTGTGCTGTTGCACAGTCCTGCTACTTCCTGACTTTCGGTGGGCGGTAGCGGAGGCGAGGCCATGAATACTAATTCACGGACTGACGTCAATCCGTGGGGCTTTTCTCATCCGCTGATTTTTCTCAGTGTTTTTTTCTCTGTTCTTTCATTGCCAAATACAGGCAATGGGGGTAGAAGAACGTTTTCACGCGCAGCACGCACATGCAACTCGGTGAGATAGTATTTCAACAAAAACAAGTATTAAACTGTTTCTCGCGGAATGAGACCTTTAACAGTCACGCGTGGTATTCACGTCACGTATTTGAGGCGTAGTTCACCCGTCACGCACACGTCACGTAGGCGTATGCGCAACGACGCGTGTGCAGCGTCTGCGTGACGCCTACGTGACGCTCGTCTGTCCATTGAAAGTGAATGGAATTTACACGCGCACGTTAGAGGTTTGATGTCATCGCATAGGCGCTGTACACGCGTTTTAGTATAGTTCGCTGGCATGAAAATGCCCCCCATAGTGTGTGTGCGTGTGTGTGTGTGTGCGTGTGTGTGTGTGTGTGCGCGTGCGCGCGCGTGCGTGCGTGCGTGGGTGGGTGCGAGCGCGTGCATGTGTGTTGCTAGGGTAGCGCATGAAGTCACTGCGCATTGTAGCTTCAGTTGTAGGCAAGTGACCACTTATTTACTTACTATGACTCAAAGCAAACGTCAAGCAACGGGTGCAGGTATATACAGACCCTGCAGCCACCACCACCTCCACATCCACCTCCCCCTCCACCTCCACCCGCTGGGCAAGTGATTTCCGGAAAGAGCTAATGGGAGGCTGCGAGGCCGCAAGGCTCTCGTCAAGCAGGAGCTTGTCATCAACGGAACAAGAAAGCCGGGCGCCGTTCCCGTCATTTTTCCCAACCTTTAATGCGTTACCACCACCTCTGCGTAATAGTCAGACGGCGGCAAAATAATATTATTAGCTCAACCACCGAGCAACGGCGCACATTATGGCCCACAATTCATTTCGAAACACCATTGGAGTCGTGTCAGTGCTAACTGTCTTTTTTTTATTTTATTATTTTTTTTATTTTTTTTACCGCGTTAAGCAGCGAACGGCATTGCGGTGCCGCGGCCGCCGCCATCGTTATCATTACCAGTATTGACGTTCGCTGTTCCAAATGTCAGCCTCCAAACCACAATTTGGTTATGTGTTTCTTCAATAAAGACATCAATACGGAAGTCTACTTTGAGTTTCACTAACGCACAAACACACGCACGCGCACACACACACACACACAGAAAAACACATACCCACACACACACACACACAACCCCCCCCCCCCCCCCCCACACACACACACACACACAGAAAAAACACATATACCCACACACACACGCACACAACCCCCACCCCCCCCCCCCCCCCCCCCCCCCCCACACACACACACACACACAGAAAAACACATATACCCACACACACACGCACACAACCCCACCCCCCCCCCCCCCCCCACACACACACACACACACACAGAAAAACACATATACCCACACACACACGCACACAATGCCCCCCTCTCCACAAACACACACACACACACACACACAGAGTGAAGCCAGTTAACAGAGTTAGCAGCAGCGGCAGCGTGGGGTTTCATGAGACTGTGATGGGGCTCTGCTCTGTGCCTTTGATATGAGCCTCGGGAGATATTATGACTGAGAGGCAGACGCTAAGCCACTGACAACAAAGACAGAGAGACAGAACCAGAGACAAATGGAGTGGAGAGCGATAGATAGACAGAGAGAGAGAGACACAGAGAGAGAGAGAGAGACACAGAGAGACATCTATTATAGGCGTGTGTGGCGAGAGTTAGAAGGGGTGACATTAAAAGAATTGAAGAAAGAGACAGTAAGAAGCAGAGTAGTGGGGAGACTTATCGCTGTGCCGCAGATTTAATCACAGTCCCAGTTAGCCAATAGCATCATCGCCCCTCTCTCTCTCTCTCTCTCTCTCTCTCTCCACCCTGGGCTCTGGCGGTTATGTCCGAACATAACTAGCTGATGATTCCAGCCAATCTAACCGCGGCGCTCCCTCAAAAGTTGTTGCGGTTGCGGTTTATACCGGACTCACTCAGGATTTAATGACGGCTCTCCAAAAGCCACTTACACACACACACACACACACACACACACACAAGTCTGTGTGTGTTGTGTGTGTGTGTCTGTGTGTGTGTGGAGGGACAGGCAGGGGATACCTCAAGCTCTGCCAGTGAGTTGTACAGTGATCTATGGGGGATGGACCCCATCCCATTCAAAGTTTTTCTTCTTCTCCTCCTCCACTCACCCTATCCATCTACCAGCATTATTTTTTAAAGAGAGTTGAGTGAAAGAGTGGCACTTCAAACGGTGGTCGCTGAAACCAGGTTCCCTGCCAAAAAAAAAAAAGCATTACTACATCCCAGACAGATGCATGGGGGGTCGGACGCCAGTGGAGAAGCGCACCAGCAGCCTAGGTGTCACTTAGGCAGATAGGATGTTGCTTTTTTCTGTTCTTCTTAGGGCACTTTCACACCAGGGACCGGATCCCAGTACACTTGACCCCAAAATCCAGTTTGTTAATATAATGGGAACACAAGTGTACCGTGCCCGAGCCCGTATCCGCACATCTTATCCTCTGAACTGCATGGCCATAGCTGATAAAGCAGGAAGGCGGACGAGAGGGTCGTTCTTGACATTGTCCCCAGCCCATACAATTGCGATTGGCGCGCTTTACTACACCGGCGGGACAACATAAGAAGAAATGTCGCGTTGTGTACTCTTCTTCTTTGTGTTTATTGGCGACTCGCAAAACCAGCTAGGTGCATACCACCACCACCCACCGTACCGGGGTGTGTAGATATGCTGTACTGAGGTACAGAACAACATTACCCATGTGAGCGCGGAGCGGCGGGGGAGCAGGGGGCTGTATTTGGGCGGACGGTACGAAGCAATCATTCCTAATGTGAACGTCCCTTATTGGAAAATATAATGGGCGCTGCGGCGCGGCATTCATAACTGGGCGCCACTGGTCGGTGTAGCATGCAGAGGAAAGGCATAATGCAATTTAAACGCAATTTGAATTACTATTTGAAACTACAACTACAACTACATCACCCCTGATTTGATACATTTTCAATATTTCACCACGTAATAAATTGCCATCCGACTTGGCTATGTTTAGCTACTATGAAAATGTTTCTATTTCAAAATTCAATGTTTATTAAAAGCTGAGAAATGTTATAGGTCAAAAACTGTTTGTGTAGCTTAGTTTTAAATATTAAGTGGCAATTGCATTTAAAGTTCAACTCAGCTCATTTCGAGAGGGCTATATGTCAACATAATAATGTGCCTAGAGTGTATGCATATCTTGCCGAGCACGTGACGGCAACAGACCCTCATTGTGTGCTGTCTCTGATGCAACACATTGAGCAGATAACAGTACTTACGGTCGTATCATTGTGGTGAACAAAAACCAGTAGAGAAGAAACCGCATCGCGGCTGTCGAACAAACAGCGTTCACGCGCGATCATCCAATATTATCATCTCCAAATAAACGACATGGAGGATGACTTCCAGTAGGGCAGGATTTCATATACATTTTTTAAATAATCGAGAATACAAAATGTAGTTTGATTTGCGGTTGATTCATAAACCAGAACTTCGATTTTTGATGTATTGCTGTAAAATTGACTAAATGATGAAAAGGTACACATATATAAAATTAAAAGTATTACTATGCTCTGCAAACCAGAAGTGTGTGGCTTTGTGGACGATCACGCCTCACCATCTCCGGCTCGCTTGCGAAATGCGGGAGCCGCTGCTCTTCCAGGGTGATCCCTGCTATCAGCCTCTTACAGACTCTGAGAAGGAGGACCTGATTCAGGATTCAAGAGTTTCGCTGTCGAACGCACAGGGTAGTTCGGAGCAATGAAATTCTCGGGACGAGGTAGTAGTTACCTCGCGAGGCCGCTGGATTCTGCGGGATCGCGGTGGGAATCCATCTTGCCAGGCATCAAGTTATGCAGTGGTTCGAATCAATCAGCGTCCTATGAGGAACTACTGGCGGCTACGGGCGTGGTTTAGGTGTGATGACAGTGAGAAGAATGAGAGAGAGAGAGAGAGAGAGAGAGAGAGAGAGAGAGAGAGCGTTGATCTGTCTGGTTGAAGTTAGCCTGTGATAGATGGTGATAGACAGGCGCTTAAGCGCCTGCCCTTTTCCAAACGGTTTCCAAGGGCGACTTCTTCGATGGTTTCTGTGTAACGCACCGTCTTGCGCGTCTAGGCCATCTTCATGTACGTAGTGGGTCAAAACAAACACAGCAGTGCCTCTGAAGAGTTAACATCGCAGGTTACCTTTTCAACTGCTCCTCCTCTTGCGGCGGTAAGCCCACAGACCGCTTTGACACGTGGGAGCCGACGGCCGTCGTAGCTGATTGTGCTGCATCTACACAGTCCTTCTGGAAACATGAAAAACATGGGTAAAATGGCCTCTCCGGTCCTGCCATCCCATGAGATAGTGGTCACTGGCTTCCCATGTCCCCAATCTGGATCTCCACCTTGACCAATAGGAGCCACTTATCCAACTTTGGATAAGTGGCCAAGGGTGGGGAAAATGGCTGCAAGCCTTGTTTGTGTTGATAAAGATGCTATACAAGATTGAGGCTACATCTGGCGGATCTGTGTGGCTCCAAGAAAAAGGACACGCAGCTTGTTCTCATGGCGCTCCCACCTGTCCTATCAAGGCAAAGACGTTAAGTTCAAGTTCAAGTTCAAGTCACTTTATTTGTCAATGCTGCCATATGTACACGACATACAGAGAATTGAAATTGCGTTTCCCTCTTATCCCCGGTGCAGACAGCAATAAACATGAATGTAAAATATAAGTAAGATACAAAATATAAAGTATAAAAAATATATATAAGCTAAAATACATTGAAGAAAGACAAATCTGGAAGATATAAATAATAGTATGGCGGGATAAATATAATATAAAATATAAATATAAGTCTAAAAACATACATTTAGTTTTATTATATTGCATTTTATTATATATATTTTTTGTTTATGGCTCATATTTGTGTCGTTGGCATGTATGAATGGAATGGACAGACACAGATGGAGATGGACAATCACTAATAAGTCGGCGGTCGTGTTTGTTTCTGTCTAGGATTTACATACATTTTCGCGTGCAGCGCGATAATCCACTGATTTATCCGAATATCCACCGATTTTCGTACTTTGCAACTCTTTGCCGTTTCTCGCCAAGACGACTCTAAGTTAGGTTTTAATCATTTCCTATGGAGTCGGGACTCTCTCCTGATATATGCACCTCAATGGCTAGAGTACCAGATGGGGCTAAAAGTGCAACAGTAATCCCATCCCAAACTCGATTTGTAGTTCATAAAAAAAAAAACTAGTGACATCCCAGTTTATTATATCATATAAAAACCTCTTCACCCCCAGAGTCAAACATATTACTCACCGCGCAAACCGACGTAGCTTACGCAGATGCTGTCCCCGCTCTGAACCTCACCAGTATTATTCTCTCAAGCTAAGAAAATGTCTTTGGGAGCACGGCTTAAAGGGGCTTTAGACAACGTTTCAACATTTCCCACCCTAGCGTTTCAAAGTGGTATTATTTTTGCGGCAGCTGTCGCAAAGACAAACCGGATCGCTTTCCGTTTCCTCAGAGCCCAGCGACCACAAACGCGCAAGACGCGCATTTGTTTGGAAATCTCTGTGCAAGAAACGATCAACACAATAAGAAAGAAAGAAGCATATTCACAGGTAAAGTGAAATTGGCTGTAATTCTATTAGGGAACAGGCAAAAGCTATTGTAATGATGTGCATTGCGTAGTAATACCATAGTTCGAGTATTGCTTTGCACAAACAAGTATCGGCAGCAAAAAAGCGAACTGGGTTGGTAGCCTGACTGGATCGCCTGGCGAGTCGCGACATGAGGTTTATTCAGGTAGTTTACTCAATGCAAAAACGTAGCGTACGCAGATATTAGTGTCATCAGACTGGCTTTACTTCGGTTGTTCCCCACTACTGGGGATAGCTAATAGGGATAGCTAATGGGGATAGCTACCGGGTAAACAAAAGCGCTATTCATCCTGGTTGCACACGCAATGGTTCAGCCTTCATTTTTCCCGGGAGATCGTCCCCGGTGGCAGGCAGAGCTGCATAGTGAAAGCGAGGCTTATAGGGAAGCTAAGGGAACCAATCTAAACGCCGATGGTGTCATTATTCTGTAGCCATTAAACTGTGCAATCAACATTTACTTCATATTGATACGTTAAAGCAAAAACGTTGTCTACAGGACCTTTAAGAACTTGCAAAGAAAGCGGTCGTCTGCTTTTTAACATGTCCTCCTCTCTGGATGGAGAGGACCAGAGAGTCAGAGAGTTGAATACAAGAGTGAGTATCTTCAGTTTGATTTATTTATCTTCACTCCAAGGACAGTTTTATAACTAAGTGGGTTCATTTCTGTGTGTGTGTGTGTGTGTATATATTTTAAATTGCCTGCCTCTTATGTTGCTGCAGATATGTCATATGTCTTTACAGTTTTTCTCAATTGCTAAAACACAATTTCTGAAACCTTGCTCCATTTTCTGAAAACATTAAACACAAAACCTCAGCTTCAAGCACTATTTACAAAACCTCTGACTCCTCGTGCAAAATTAAACTTTCGCCTCAAAACAGATTTAGGCCTACCTGTGCTCAAAACCAAACACTGCTCTCAAACCATAAACAAAGCGATCAAAATGATATACACTATCAAGCAGTCAGTAAACAATACACCAAAAAATACAAAACACGTTGTTCAAAACATAGTTCTCAGGGAGAAGTAAATTTTTCATCTCAAAACAAATTTCATATATTTCCGTCATTGTCTTTTGATAATACAAAGTTTTTTTATAGCGCGTTTCTAAGTACTCAAAGACGCTTTATACTAGACAAAAACAAAATAAAAAAAATTTAAATGGGTAGGGAGAGTGTATCGGAGTTGATGAATGAAAACATGTTCTATCATAGCTTCAAATTGATCAGTCCATGGACAAGAACATGGTCAATGACTGTTGCTCGAATTTCATCAGATATTTCCACTCTTTGTCTTCCTCTCTCTTCCTCTTTGTCCTCCTCTTCCTCTTTCTTGCCCTCCTCCTCTTCCTCCTCATCCACCTCGCATACGCACTTGTCCTCGTCCTCGTCCTCTCACATTATTTCTTCCATCCATTCTTAGACTTTCTCCGTCCAATCTTCAACAACCTGTTTGCTCTCTGAATTGGCTTATATTGGCTGTGTCACATGATTTGAAACAAGTGAAATCAATTTTGATTGGTTGTGTTTAATCAATGACTTGTGTTCTCTATTTTTATTTGATTGTTGCCACTTGTGTTTACCAGTATGGATGACATGTGCATTAGAGTGCAGAATGTGTTTTGAGAATGAGAATGTGTTTAGAGTTCTGCTGAAAAGTCTAAGTGAGATCTGCAAATTGTGTTTTACCATGAGAAATGGTTTAAGGTATTGACAACAGACTGCACAATTAGCTAAATTAGTTCAGGCAACTGCAAACTTTGTTCAGCCAATGGGTTTTAGTGTTTTAGCAATTGAGAAAAACTGTAATAGAACAATTTGTGATTGCTATATTTATGCTTTTAAAGCTATTAAAAATATATATATATACCCATTTAATTTGCCTGATATGCTGCTCTATTTCATAAAACCCAACTTATTTGAAATAACAAATAATGTTCGGGGTTAAGTGACTGTTGCGTTGGTGTGTGTTCTGTTTCAAGCAAATATCAAATAATATATATGTGTTACAGTTGGATTACATGTTTTTGTTTAAATGCGGTCGGGGCTGTGAGGTTAAATCATGCTTTATCTTCAATGCCCAAAAAATATGTGATTATGATCAGTGAAATATATTTTATATAATATTCTCACTGCCATGTACTGCATATTATGGCCTAAGAGAGAAAAGGAAGCCAAGTTCCTCTTTGTTCCTCCTTCTCACAGCCAGTCTGTTCATCTGGAGGAAGATGAAAGAGTGACTTTTGCTCATGATATAAATAGAGAAAGAGAAAGCAAGAGATCAGGAGAGAGTTGGAAGAGGGAGAGAGACAAGAGCAAACAAAGAGAGAGAGAGAGAGAGAGAGAGAGAGAGAGAGAGAGAGAGAGAGAGAGAGAGAGTGAGACATACATACGAGAGAAAGTAAAATAAAAAGAAAGAGGGAGATATGGGAAGAGAGAAAGCAAGAGGGGGGGGAGAATGCAAGATGGATAGAGAGAGAGAGAAAGCGAAGGAGGGATTTCGAGAGAGAGAGACAGAGACAGAGAGAGAGATGTATAGACGGCAGAGAGGAGGTGAAGGTGGAGGTGGTTAGGTGCAGGATACAGAGCAGTGATTTGGAAGGAGAGAGAAGTAGCAAAGTAGAAGAGTGGTAGTGAGAGGATCAAGGGGGGTGCTGGTAGGTCGGCGGGGTGGAGACAGCAGGGAGGAGAGCAGACTAGTGAAACGGCAACAGCCGATGAAGAGGATGAAGTTTGAACGAGAGGAGGCTAAGAGGCCTTCACAAAGGGGCACATGTGTGAGTGTGAATATTTATGTCTCCGAGACTATATTAAAAATATATACAGTTACGCTATTTGATGCTTTTACACGCTGGAATTCTTGGAAAGAAATGCCATTAATTACATTTGCATTATGAATGCCATCGTTGCATTATGCTTGTTCGGTGGAACAAAGGATAAACAGAGTGATAAAATAACGGGAAAAAATGAAATGAAACTAAAATAAACTCAGTGATTACAAATTGGAATATGTTCGAGCTAAGATGTAACTTCCTTAATTGCCACTGCACTGACTGCAGAATGTAATGTTTTTCACCATGCGTACAGATTGCATGCATGCATGTCTTTTGTGTGTGTGTGTGTGTGTGTGTGTGTGTGTGTGTGTGTGTGTGTGTGTGTGTGTGTGTGTGTGTGTGTGTGTGTGTGTGTGTGTGTGTGTGTGTGTGTGTGTGTGTGTGTGTGTGAGTGAGACAGTGCGGACCTCTGTCTTAAACGCCTGACTCCAGCCTCCGCCGGTGTGCAGCGGCGGAGTACATTTATATGAAGCACCAGTTGACCTTTCCTTCCTGTCCAGAGCCACGGTGATGTGACATTTTATTAACTGTGGCAGGTGCTATATTACCACGCCGTCCCGCCGTAAGATTACATTAAGCTGTTATCAGTCTCCTCCTCTGCATCTCCTCCCAGACTCCCCGCACATTTCTCCTCCGTCGCACACCAACCGACAGACCGCTCCACCACCACCGCCGCCATCCTCCGACAGCCCCTAACCTATACCTCCATCTACTCTCCCGCTCTTCCTCTCTCACGCACCATCTGCCACCATCGGTAAATCTGAAGAGCTATATAGATTACAAAAGACTGCAAAACAAGAGGGGGGGGGGGGGGGGGGGGGGGAAGAGAGAGAGAGAGAGAGAGAGAGAGAGAGAGAGAGCTGCATACACATTGAAAGGACATCAGAAGAGGACAATAGGATCAGAGTATAAGGAGAGTGGGGAGTAAGATGGAGGAGATGACGTGTGTGTGCGTGTGTGCATG
The DNA here is from genome assembly GCA_030340625.1 of Merluccius polli. Classification (NCBI taxonomy): domain Eukaryota; kingdom Metazoa; phylum Chordata; class Actinopteri; order Gadiformes; family Merlucciidae; genus Merluccius; species Merluccius polli. The sequence goes on along the minus strand of JAOPHQ010004642.1, from coordinate 65,647 downwards.
CAATCAGTGTGTGTGTGTGTGGGGGTGTGTGTGTGTGTGTGTGCGTGCGTGCATGCAATCAGTGTGTGTGTGTGTGTGTGTGTGTGTGCATGCGTGCATCAGTGTGGGTGTGTGTGTGTGTCTGTGCGTGTGCGTAAAGAAGCGGGGTGGTAGAGCGGTACCCACTGAGACCTGGAAAGCGTGATCTATAGCTGCAACCCACCTAAAGCCACTTCAAAGCTGCGGAGAGAGAGAGAGAGAGAGAGAGAGACACAGAGACGGAGAGAGAGAGAGAGAGAGAGAGAGAGACAGAGGGGCCGAGAGATGAAGGCGCGCTGAGAATAATGTTCAATTATGGCTTTGTTAAAAGAGTACGGAGGAAAAGACGCACAGAGAGTGAGCCAGGGTAGTGGAGGCTCATGGAAATAGGACGGAGACATGCAAGACGAGAGGACAGATTGATCTTCTAGTTTAGCTTTCAAATTATTTCTCCTGGATGTGGCATTGTATGCTTCAACAGCCTTATCCCAGATGACGTGGGGGGTTTTGTGTGTGTGTGTGTGCGAGCGAGGACGGCTTGTAAGGTGCGGCGCACTAAAATAAGCAATGCAATTAGAGTGGGGCGAGTAGATGGCACATGTCTCTTAAGGGACCTGCTGCTGAGGGATGCCTGGTTGGCACGGTGACAGTATCTGTGAATCAACAACCCCCCCCCCCCCCCCCCCTTTGTCTTGAAGACGATCCTCAGATTTTGCAAGCAGAACACAGAATTACCATCTAGTGTTGTTGAGGCCAGGCGTAGCAGACCCTTTTCTCCAAAGCTACCTCCAAGTAAACTAAGATATCAATTGTCATTAAGGAGCAGGTAGGGGTTTAGGCCACTTGCTCAATATAGGCCGTGTGAACATGGAGGATCGAACCCAGTATCCACAAGCTTTTTATCTGGGAGTCGAAAACCACTCGCTACACTACACCATCCTGTACCTCTACCTATCTCACACTGGTTTTGGATGGGCCTGTGTCATCTGCGGAGAGTGAATTCACTCTCCGGGCTTTTTTTGATGGAGTTGGACCCTGGAACGCATTCCCCTTCAATTCAAACCTCACATGGAGTCACTTCTCATTTCACCTGCTGGATACTATCTCTCTCTCCCCCTGCGCTCCTATTGGGTGGATGGGTTTTCGAGGGCCAATGGGCTGTTTCACTGTTGCAGCCACATTACCTGACAGTATGCCAAACAACTGAACACACCAGCTGTTACAGCCGTTACATGCGTGTACGCACACACGGGCGCCACACGCACACGCGCACAGAGACTGCAACTATTAGTTGATTAATCAATTAGTCGAACAAAAGAAAATTAATCAAATTCAATTTGTATAAACAATGAATCATTTAGGTAATTTGTAAAGTACAAATACCAAACATTTGCTGCTTGATGCCTCAGAAATTCTGTTTGGTTCGTGGATCATTATAAAATGAATACTATTTTTTCTTGGCTGCTTGTCAGATCAAATTTAAGGCACCACTTTGGATTTTGGGTATCTTGCAAAGGAACTTGATATTATTTTCGCTAGACACTTTCGAGACTAAATTATTAATCGATTAATCGTCGAGAACATCGTTAGATTAATCGACTATGAAATGAATCGTTAGTTGCAGCTCCAGCGCAGACACACACACACACACACACACATGGCCACGCACATCCACACACCCACTGTGCTCATATCTATCAGACACACTCCCACATTTGTTCTGAGTCTTCTCCATCGGGGGTTAGAGGAGTTAGTTGCAGGGGACACAAAAGTTTCCGTGCCCTACTCAGATAATCAAAAAGCCACGAGGCAGAAGAAACGCAAACAGATTGCCACCGCTACAAACTGAACCCCCGAATCAGGATTGCGAATCTGCGTTCAAAATTCAAAGCCTTCATCTGAACAGGGTCACCGTCGAGAAAGATGGGCGAACGACGGAGAGTACAGAAAGTGCGGAGACGATGCGAGGTGGAGTAGAAAGCTTGAACCTTGACTGTTCAAAAAGGGAAGTAATGAATTCTCCCTTTCTCCATTTTCGTGAATATGCACCGCCGCCTCGCCCGGCTCTCACCATCACCTGACAGCGAATATTTTGGGGTTTATTATATTCATTGTATTGTATCGGAGAGTATTTATATCCATTTAGAGAACAAACACAATCCAACGTGTCAGGTCAGCGATGATTCACACCACACACTCGAGCGTGCCTCCTCCTACTTTCCCTCCTTTTATCCTTGTGCCGTGTGTTTCTCTCCCTCTGCCTCTCGTCATTCTCACTCCCGACTCCAAAGCAGCCCCAATTCAGACTCTAACCTTGTTTCCTTCTCGTCCTTTATTTTTTTTCAATTTGTTTGCGCCCCCTTTTGTTCAAGCCTTTCACTCCCCCCCCTCTCCTCTCATTCGTCCTTTTTTGCAATAACTTTGTGACTCCTCTCTCTCTCGCTCTCTCTCTGTTGTCATCGGCGCCTTTGTTCATCTCCTAAATCCATTCTGTTCTCCTCAGCTTTTCCTGCTCTCCTGTTCCCTTTCTCCTCTGAGCTCGGTGAACTCTCTCTCTCTCTCTCTCTCTCTCTCTCTCTCTCTCCCTGTGTCTCCCTCTTGGTTTACTAATCCTGCACGACGCCTGTTACATTTTCATCTCAGCTGTAAATTAAAGCTGCTCTGTCCCCGCATAAGCCCCGCTGCTTTAATGTGTACATGGAACATGCACAGAGTCCCGGATCGCGTGGCGGCCAGGGTGTTCAACTTAATGTACCTGCTTTGAATCCCACTGTGTCCACACAGCCGTACCTAGTAGGCATCCCGGAGCAAGATACCTAACCCCCTACCTGCTCTTTAATGACCCGAATCTGAATTCACTGTAAGTCTGCCATAAATGACTAAACATGGTAAAATAGTGCTGTAACCACCGTATTTCTGCACAGGCTAGAGTCCCTCTAGTGATACATTTCCCAATAGAGTAAAAGCATAATTCCTGCTCAAGGTTTTCTGACCGGGTTTTGAGGACTCCATCATTGGCTCCGAACCGTTTTAATGCACTATTTCCTCTTCTCGGTTGTTTTTTTTTTTTCTCCAGGTCTAACCTGCATATGCAGTCCATCTTGGTCCCCCCGGGCCGGAGGAGACTGCATTGCGACAACCGGGAGGGTTTATATTTCCCAATGGAGCATGTCATTATGGCCACCCTAATGAAATCAGCAACTTTAGCACAAGAGAGGGGGAAAAAAAACCAGATAAGATTGGCGGGCCTCCACATATATTAAAATTCCCCTGCACGGCTCCATATGGAGGAGGGCCAAGATGGTGGATCAATCTTAATGCTTCCTTTATTTAGCCTGGTCGTTAGGGCATAACAAAAGATTACAAACTGTGTTAATTTATAGTTCTCGCTTAAGTAAAAAAAATATTGCTTATTAATACAAAATATATAGTATACCACAGCCCTTCTTGAAGATGATTGATCATTTACATTTATTAATTACAATAAGTTAACTCTCAATTACCAGTTGGCTTTAGTGGCTCCTAAATCGTCAATGTTCGACTGTTGCTCTAGTGATTGATCTGCTGAACATTAATGGCCAAACAACAACTTTCCTAATAATTAATTCAGTTAGTCGGTCGATAAATATGCGTGGGTACCGGGTGATCATCCGATGAGCTCAAACAAATTATTTACCGCTTGTTTTGAATAATATTTTAATTTCCATGACCTCATCGATTACTACTGCTAAGTAATAACCCTGCAACGATGATATGAGACCTGTCATATCTAAAGATGTTGTTTATCTTCTTGTAGATTAGAGGAGAGGCTCTGTGGAGATATGTTTTCTATGGACTGGCATGTTGCAGAGTGATGTCATCATGTATAGGTCACATTTACCACTGGGTGTAATGAAACGTGAATCAGAGTGGACATGGTATTCATCAATAAAATATTAATTTAAGCATTGTCGGCGCTTCCATATAAATGCCAAATGTTATTTCGTCTACCACCACACAGTGATGTGAAACTGAGAAGCTTCTGAAAATGGAGGCAAGACTTGACCTTGATGGCATTTATTAAGGAGAGACTAATGCTCGGCGCATTTACTTTAAAACCCTGCATTTCATTCTGAAAAGTGAGGTGCAGGTTTTATATTGACAGAATGTTACCCTTTTAGGCTATAGCGTGTTTATGGCTGCTGTTTGCACATAAATACCAGAAGCAGCCAGGATGCTGTAATTATCAGCGCTGTTTCTAACATGTGAGCTCCACGTCGCACTATTCTCCCACTAGTCTCCCATATCTGTCATTTCCACGAACGACCGTACACGCTCACACACACACACACGCACGCACGCACACACACACACACACACACACACACACACACTCACAGACACACACTCACAGACACACACTTAAAACCAACTTTATTTGTGTCCATCACAGCGCATGTGAACCAGTAAAGTGAGATTTAGCACTATGTCCCGCCTGGGTGAAGACAGCTCCCTCCCTGGCCGCACGCATATTGAGCTGTCTGCTAAAGTGAGCTACATTGAGTTAGCTCAGTCTATTTATTAATCCATGCAAATGCCATTTCTATCCCCACCCCTCCATCCCCCCCTTTCAAAACTTCAGCAAAATGTGGAAAGACAGGGACAGAGGAGAGAAATAAAGTGAGGAACAGTGGCATTATTTGTGTAGTCATTCGGTAGTTTGATTATGTAGGTACTCATCGTAACATTTGCTGGCTGCTCCCACCATGAGATGAATAAATAAATACAAAAAAAAACTGGCCCCCGAAGGAACGAGACACTCCAGTACGCCGCAGCTGCTATACTAACAGGCACTGTGGTAATGAGTTTGTAAGGGACTTAACACACACACACACACAAAATACATACAAACTCACACGCAAACACACACACGGACTAACACACACACATTAGGAGAGAGCGAGAGACAGCGAGAGAGAGAGAGAGAGAGAGAGAGAGAGAGAGAGAGACAGAGAGAGACAGAGAGAGAGAGACAGAGACAAAGACAGAGACAGAGAGACCTGTCTTGTAATATTAACAACATGATCCTGGTTTTCCATTAACACTATTCTTAACGGTTACAGTGTTTATGATATCACTATGATTTATTGCCCAATTAGGACTTAGAGAAACTTGCTCAGTAGTTGCACCAAACTGCATAAGAATTACCTCAAACCATAGTGTCATCAATTTACTTACCCAAAAATATATATCATAAGCCTCGGACGGTAGCCTACACAACACGACAACCCAAGGCTGTAATTCTTTCTTTGGCAGAGAGATATATGCACCGACATTCACCATTTGGCAAATATGTGTTCAAATTTCTAACATTCATGGATCCTCACATTTGTTAACTCATTTTTTTCCCCCATCGCTACTATAACATTAAAAACAGCAGACAGATGGATGAGAGACTTGGCAAGCAGGTACGTTCTGATAAAAATACAATCAATTAGCCCAAACCGCTCATGATTTATATTGTGTTGCGAGCGGAGAAAACACAATCTCCTTTCCTTTAACACCGAAAACCGCTTGTTAATAGTGTTTACATGAACTGTATTGTTTCCTTCTTTCACAATGATGTGGTAATTGTGTTGGGTGTTTAGAGGGGGTGTACTCTGTGTGTGTAGTTTTGAATAATTGCCAATCATTAATTCACACGAATGCTACTAAATCATATTAATTTCCACGAGAGCAACTCAGAAGAGTTGTTTATAAAAAAGGTATAACCGAAGCCCTGATTTCAATCAGCACTCGTATGTTAAAAAATGGACATAAATTGCTCCTGCAAGGCTTGTCCTTCGCTGATACATTATTACACATATGTTCCGGTAATTCACATTAATTTTTCCTACTCTCCCTTTCTCTCTACACGTGCTGTTGACAGGTATAACCTTTCAGAACCTCATTAATGTAATCATTTTCCCCTCTTTCCAGACCACCTTGTTCTCCTATCCATGGCCTTCCTTTGTTTCGCTGTGCGGAGATAACCCCTAGCGGCACATCCAACAACAAGCACCTTTTGTCTCTGTCACATATTTGCATGCATGAACACACTTAATAGTGTAGTTCCATTAAGTGTCAACACAATGAGGGGGCATCCAGCACATATATTCTGTCTATTTGTCTATATTCGTCTATATTCTGACACTAGGTTGGGCGTTCAGAATATAGCCGGCCAACAGACTTTTTACGTCGGAAAACCATGGAAACGTGTTTTTCGGGTTTTAATGAAGTGAAGAAATGAAGAAAGCTGTTGGGGTTGTTGAGTTCCCGTGTTGGGTTTTAGAACGGCTAACAAGGCTGTGATCTGATTGGACGAGCGTCAAAGTGGCTCAACGCTCAACTCCGTAGGAATACATTGGCAACGCTGACGCGTAAAGCTCATCGTGTTGTTGACCGCTTTAGTTCCAAATCTCAATTGAGCCCTGTGCTGCCATCCCATATCCGCCATCACACACTGCCCTGGCCGCTCATCACACCCCATCACCTTCCCCTTGTCCCGTAGCCACCATCGCACAACCCTCCCCTACGTCCCAATGCTGCGGCACGCACCGACAGCAGGGGACAGACATCATAATAAGACATTATAGCTAAAATAAAAAGAGCATTTAGTCAGGACCAAGGGCAGATTGACATCTGCCCTTCGCTCTATTCAATCTTTATAATAGCCCTGGTCATCGGAGGCTCTGCGGGGAAACAGAGGGAACACAGAGCGTCAGAGACAGTGATGGTGATGCATTATGGTATTTAATGGAGTCGTTTGGCCTGGTCTGATGTGGCTTAAACAGTAACTGGGGGAACATTGATTAGCATTAAATCCTGAATAGCGTCCGGCCAATTAGGCAGATTACCAATCGCTCATCAGCGTTTGATCAGGTCTGTTGATGGCAGACACGGTGGCAGCCGGCCAGGCGCGTTGAGACATTGATTCATCCCTTTGGGCAAATCGGTTAGGGAGTTAACGCTGTTACAGAGTCCCTGAAATTTTTGCTATCCCGTCCTTTTTTATATATGTATATTATATTATCTTTTATTGAAGGCTCACGGAAAACCTCTCAAATAAGCAACGAGTCATTATGGTTTAGCGGGCCGACCTTTTGCTCCCTTTGACTTCTGGGGGGAGTAACCGACGCGCTCTCCTTCATCCCCTGCCTATCACGACTTAATCTGCATGCATACCCTCAAACACTTGTTAAACTTTAAGAAATCACAACCCGCTTCCCTGGAAGACGAGCGATGGGCTTGCCTGGCCGATTAACCAGAAAGTTTTCTGACCTGCATTACCCCTTAGCTTGTTCTCAATAGTAGAGCAGGGTGTGGGGGGGGGGGGGGCAGGAGGAAAAGGGAAGGGTTTTGGGAGGGCTGTGGGCCTTTCTGCGTTTAGATGTAGCAGAGAGGGAGCTACCTTTTTGTCTCTCTCTCTCTCTCTCTCTCTCTCTCTCTCTCTCTCTCTCTCTCTCTCTCTCTCTCTCTCTCTCTCTCTCTCTCTCTCTCTCTCTCTCTCTCTCTCTCTCCTCACTAATTAAAAGGGAATAGATGCTTTGAGTTTTGGTTTTGGTGAGGGACGCATATCCCTCTTGCGCTGGTTTCACAGTATTGAAGTATTTATCAGTCAGGAGTTGATAAGGTGTTCCTGAAATAAATATAAACACAGATATAGAGCCCAGCTGCTTTTGACAAGCGTATATTTTGTACCTATGGACAACTTTTGCATCATTGAATATGGGTATCACATCCAACCTGACTTGAACTGCAGTATGTCTGTGTATGTGTGTGTGTGTGCGCGTGTGTGCCTGCACAAGGCATGCACGCATTCAGAGCAGCGCGGAGTGCGGTGGCAAAGTACTGCAGGCAATGATTAGGAGGGGGCTTAAGCAGTGGGATCTCTAGGTCTAATCACTGTGCGCATTTCAAAGGCGAGAGTGCCAATTAAAACTGATAGGACTCAATACGGGGGCTTAGGGGCTGCCACAGTGAGAAGCAACGCACCAAACATGAAAATCAATCGCCCCCCCCCCCTACCACCTCCTCCCATTCGGGAGCAAGGGGAGGGGGGTGTCCAGCCAGTGATCCAAGAAGAGCTTTGGATAAATATGCAGGCTCTCCGCGGGGCCTCGGAGGGGGCAGGTGGAAGACACTCAAAGGGTTGGAGAAAAAATTAAATGAAATAAGAGTATCTCAGAGTTTTCTCGCGGTGTTACGTATCTCGGAGATCGGAGCAGGGCATCTTTACAATCCGAGGCGTACGTCGAGGACAAAAACAAAAAAAGTCATTGTTTTGCCAGGTAATAAAACAAGACAAGTATGCGAGGAACAAAGTCTTTATTGTAAAGTTAAATTTTCATTTTTTGTACATAACGTACATTAGGCAAGAGTGAATATAGGCATTGATCAACAATGAAGTTTGTGGAATAATTGTAATATATATATATATATATATATATATATATATATATATATATATATATATATATATATATATATATATATATATATATATATATATGTATGTATATTGTGTGTCATATCAAGCATGGCTAAGAAGGAATCACCAATAGAGGCTGTTGAGACGCAGTGCCCAGGAACAGACAGCAGCTGAATGCCAAAGTGAGCCCTGGCTCTCCCCCTCCATGTCTGCTGTTGTAGGTCACAATCCAATGAGCCAATTTAAGGTGATGTCGAATATATTGTGACAGCGTGAGCGTGTGCTTGTGTGTGGATGTGCGTGCATGTGTGTGTACGTGTGTGTCCGTGCAAGCAAGTTTGTGCGTGTGTATGTGTGTGCGTGCATGTGTGTGTGTGTGTGTCCGGGTAAGTGTGCATGTGTGTGGATGTGCATGTGTGTGTGTGTGTGTGTGTGTGGGCTAGTGCATGACATCTAATACTCTGTGACAAGCTGATAACATATTTCATGTCAGCCCATTTGACATCATTAACTAATAAAGATCGATTGCTCTTTGTTCCCCGTCAATGACTTTGGTCTTGCTATTGGCGGTGCCACTCTGTTGTAGTGTGTGTGTCTGTGTGTGTGTGCATGTAAGAAAGAAAAACAAGCGAGTGTTTTGCTACCATCAGCACTTTCCTTTCCAAAGATCAGACTCCGGCTGGACCCAGCCTTCTCCCATGATACTTTGCAGGGAAAAGTCTTGGAAATATTCCAGGAGGTGGCTAGACATCAGGAAGAGAGAGTACAAAACAGAGAGAGAGCGAGAGAGCGAGAGAGAGAGAGAGAGAGAGAGAGAGGGGGAGGGAGAGGGGGAGGGAGAGAGAGAGAGTGTAAAAGAAAATGTGCACAATCATTACTAAACTAAATCCTTAACAAACGTCACTGTATGCGTTGAGTTGAACACTAAACCAACAACATTACTGTCAAGTAAATTACTATGGAGGAGCAAAACAGATGACAAATTATGGATTATAACAGAAAACATCCTCAAAAGAATTAAGAAACTAATTACACACACAATTTAAAGACAAATTACTCTCGGAAACAAATCTAAAAATGACAAAACAAAAAACGACACAAAACACAATGCTGATATAATAGCTACTGAGGTATGAGACTAAATCACTTTTTTTTCAGTCACTGCAAAGAGCTGTCAGTCATAAAGCAGAGAGATTGCGGACTATGGTAATAAATGATAGGAGTCACTTGTGTGCTGCAATCTGTCGTGCCACTCCCGTGCAAAGTGTGTGTGCAGAGTTATGATACATCTGAGCAAACTTTGATGAAAGGCATATGCCGTATATGCAGTATATGAGGCGGTATACAATATGCCGTCAACATGAAATTGAATTGATCTGTAATGGAATTAAACACCTCTGCACACTTTGGAAACACATTTGCAAAGAAGCAGGACTGTTCGGAAGGAGACTGCCCAATGGCAGATTTCAGAAATGTGTGTGTGACAGCATTCTGTGGACAAGTAAATATAACAAACTGGGTGGGAAGTTGAGTAACAATTTTTTGTTGTGTTGAGGATTGGGTTGTGAATTTCACGCTTAAAATACCACACTAAGAGTTATCCCCCTCCCCCCCCCCCATCAACCATTACACAAATCTTAAATATTTATATAAGCAATGTGTTCAAAATAAGAACAATTATACATTTCTTATTACATTTCTTAAGGCCACAGAAATGCATGCTGTCTAGCTCTTTGGTTAATGATTGAGATCTTATGAGCTGTAAATAAATTGCCCTGCCCACACTTTGTTTCTCACCTTTTTGTGTTCTGGTTTGTGTGGCATAATTTGATTTCTTTTTTTTTCACAGGAATGCTTTGCAATGTTTTTTTTGTGATGCAAATTGTGTTATTTGATTTTTAATGTTGTAATTTCGTGTCTGTTTGTTTATATGCAAATTGATCCTTTTGTTGTTTTTGTTAGATTGCACCACTTTGTTTCCAAAAAAGAATACAAAATAATCAAGAATTCAAAACTGATCTGTACCAACGAAAAATGTCCAAAACCCCAAAAATGTCCACAAACACATAAACCAATTTACTCACAAGTTGGGCTTTTGTCCTTCCACAAGGTCTTCACGGGGGACGGGGTAGAGGGCTTCGTAGGTGCGGGCATCTCCAGAGCCGTGGATGGCATAGGAATTCATCTTGTTGACGTTGGGTGGGAAGTACCTCCAGGGCAGGAGAGCCTCCCCCTCCCAGCGGTCGCCTGAGACGGTAGCACTGAACGACAGGGGCAGTTGTTGCTGGACACAAGACGCAAAGGACAAAAGGGAATGCATTTTGTTTCTGTTAAAGTGCAATTTCACAATTATACAAATGTCTTCTGTAATAGATTTTAAATGATTTTTGTCCAAGTAGAGAGGAACAGGCTCATTAGCTCATTATGAAAAAACATTTTTTCTAATCTTCTAATCTTCATCATGGCTTTAACATTTAAAAAAAAAAAAAACATTAACATCAAATCTGAAAATGTTTACAATATAGAGAAAAACAACTGCACATACTTACGGTAAATTGTGCTCAAGATGTATAATGTTCTGCTTATGTCTCATAACCAGAATAAAGCTACCTGCGGAGTATTAGTCTATTTCCTCAACTGATATTCTCCAGACCAGTGTTTTTCAACCTCACGTACCACTGACCATATGTGAGGGTACTGCAAGTGGTACGTGGGATTTTATTTTTGAAACAGGCAAATTTACAATATAAAAAAATATATATAAAAAATAAATATATTATAAATATTGTTCAGTAAATATAGTATTATGGCTTGTTATTATTTAAAAAATAGTGTTGCTTTGTGCATTCCATCATGTTTTCCATTGTAATGTTTTCCACAGATGTTTTGTGTTAATTTGTGTTTGCTAAATAAACACACTGGGAGCATAACCAGCGTTGCTGCTGAGTTTTTATTTCCACTGTTTCTCACTGGCCATGGCCTTCCTGCAGTAATAATGTGTATAAAGGGGGTGCAGGCACTCTTTGCTCAGCCACTGCATGTGTATTTATCTATTTTTTATAATTTGCATGTGAGATGGCCTGTGAAAAGATCTTGATAACAATTTAGTGGTCCACCCAAAGTCAAAGGAACCAGTGCTCTTGACTGTCTAAGCCGGTATTACGAATAGCCATGATAACAGTTAATAATTATAGAGACTCATTGTGTCTTCTAATCTATCCAGTACATTTTTATGACAAACATTGAATATATTCTGTTTTGACTCAAATTGACAAAGAAGGTACATGGCGAAATTGATTGCTGTTGACAACTTGTAATAACCTTGTACAAAGACTACAGAAACAAAGACTGGACTTGAACACTTCAACAAAACACTGCCTAAATGTCAATAATGAGGAATCATTTTTTAAAACCATGGTCTGCCCACCTGGAACGCATGTCCTCTCCCTGACAGCAACAACACCAGGTGCTGACCATGTCTGATAAGAAACAAATAGAATGACTGAATTAAATCAAATCAATAAAGTATAGATATCTAAATACATATTGCATGATGTGTGGCATGTTGTGGCATTTCTAGATATTATTTTTTAATACTGCCTTTTGAATAAAATAAATGTCAACTGACGGTTTGAGTGAAAATAAGCAAATTCTGATTTATTGAGCACACAAGACGATGCCTAACAGTTCACACAGAACAGATGAATAACCTGAATATTGAAATACACACTGGGTCATATAGGTTTGAGACATGCACATTCCTAGCCTAGTACATGTTTGACTATTTGACTGTTTGACTATGTGTGTGTTTGCGAGTAACGTCCCACATGTAGGTTTCCCACAACACGTATGTAACATGCAAACAATGGTAATATTGCTTAAGGTATACTTAGCATGTATTACATGTTGCTCATGAATAACGCGTTGTACTTACGGACAGACCTCTACCTCAAGGTAATTTTCAGTAGTGCTGTCCAGGAAGAAGGCCTCCACCACTGCAATCAATGGCAATACATTGTGCATAGTTAGGTACATTGAACATAATTTGCTTGTACCTGATTACAATTGTAAAGCCCTAGACATCCTTGTAGGAAAACACATACTCAACACTTCTTGAGTGTTGGGGCGGCAGTAGCTCAGTCCGTAGAGGACTTGGCTTGTAGAGGACTTGGCTTGGGAACCGAAGTAGCGCCGCTACGTGGCAGCCTATCACTCCACCATCTCTCCTGGCATGTCTATAGGCCTGTCTGTACTTGTGTGTGCATGTATTTCAGGCCTGTGTGTGTGTGTGTGTGTGTGTGTGTAAGTTGAGTGATAAAATAATTTCCTCAATGTGGGTTTAATAAAGTAAATCTTAATCTTATGAGTTGGTGTGGTCATCAACTCATGCAGCATTATCCAAGGACTTCAATGCAAGCATGTTGAATGCTCACCTTCATAGTCCCAGAGTCCTGGAAAGGGCAGGCCAGGGGGGCCCTTCGGGGCCGGGGGGTCATTAAAGAAGGGGCCGGAAACCTTCATCAGTAGCCCCCCATCTCCAGGTGAAAAGGTGATCTTCACGGGGTCGTGTGTGACAGGGATGCTGTCCCATGTGTATCCAATCAGCACACTTAAAAATAAGAGAGGTCCGGTCACAACATCCATTTTGGAGTTACTAGATGACTTTAACAGCCAGGTAAAAATGTGTCAGTGTCTGGGATTTGCACCGTACAACTATGTGATTCACTGTACAACAATGCTGATATACTCTCTTGTCCATATCATACATTGCTCTTTGCACCCCATGTTACGTCATTATTTATTATCAAATTAGGTTAATGACACTTCAAAGCAATTTAACTTGAAGTTGACTGATTGACTTCCTGGTATAATAACACGGAAATAACACATACATGACCTTACCTTATCGGAGAACGGCGTGATTCCGGTACCGTCATTCACAAAAAAGCATATACACGAAATAAAATTAAAACTACAAAAAATAAACTAAACTCAAATATTCACACATAGAGATACCGGCCAGCAGTAGTCACATGGGTTCTCACCTCGATAAAAACAAACAAACGGAACCAATAGTTGGAAACACTGGGGACCCAGTTCTGCGGTGCACAGCGTCACCGTGATTGGTTGCTATTGGTTTGCTTTCAAACAAGGCGGCGGAGACACACTGTAGGCTACGTGAATATTTGACTCATATTTGAACTTTGCAAGTCGTGTGTATTGCATCTGTCTCACACAGGTTTCCCATGACTTGAACGTGTCTCACATGTGTATTTTTGCTCGGAACGAGGTTGTGTTGGGGGACATCTAGACACCTAGAGATGTACTAGCGTCGTCTGGCTACGCCTGGTAACGTCCCCTGTCAGTTTAAATCCAGTAAGCTAATTCGCTTGCTAATGTCTGTATTAAGTTAGAGCATTGCTAGACCTGCAATAAAGGTTCCCACTGTATACTACCTATATCATATGTGGTTGCCAAAACCCACACCCATGCCTAAGCCTATGTCATGTTTGGTGGCCATTTGAATGTATAACGCTATGATTTGCACTAACCATACCATTTTGATGATGTAGATCCATTCACACTGGCATTGCAGGATGCAAGCCGAAGTTGAATTTTTACGAGATCAAGGTAAGTAAGAGCTGAAAGCCCTCGCAAGAGACCATTCGAGATTATCGTTATTATTGGTTTTATACGTGTCTTTGTGTACAAATCTGCATTTGACTGTCTGTGTTTCAGTGCAGAGATTAAACTCGGCTCTCAGTCAGTATCAGGATGCCCACCGCAACCACAGCACAATGGCAGCTCAGGTATTGACATAGCTCCATGTATGAATGTGTCTATAGTACCTACAGTTTCAAGGTGTAGACAAAGGTGTCGCTCGATCTGTGTAAGTTGGAGGTAGTCGGGCACTACTGTTGATGACCGTACAACGTTAACACCTTGTACACATTTGATATGCTTGTCAGGTGGAGGAAGCAAGACCCACTGAGTCACCTGGCCCTTGGATGTCCGATAGAAGGTACAGTACAACTGTATATTGCATGTTATTAAATATATTTTGGGGAAAACAAAGGCGTGATCACACTAGGACTGCATCGAATAGCCGATTAATCGATTAGTCGATAGACAGAAAATGAATCGACAAGAAGTTTCACAATCGTATAATCGTTTAAGTAATTTATCAAGTACAAATAACACACAACACAAAACAATTCCTGCTAATGTTGCAATTCAATTCAAGTATTTGGTTCATGGATCATTTATAAAATGGAATAGTTTACTTGTTCTTGACTGCTTGTCAGATAAAGCAAGCACATTTAAGAGATCACTTTGGACTCTGGTAACTTGTGTGATGAAATTTGATATTTATGGCATTTTATAGACTGATTAATCAAAAAAATACCTTAGATTAATCGACTATGAAAACAATGGTTAGTTGCAGCCCTAGATCAGTCTGTCTGGTAATTTATTTCACACATCTTAATTTATTGCTTTGCATAATATACTAATTACTGTTGCTTTCTTTTAATCATGTCATTAGAATGTGTTAAAGTAGTCATGCCTGTGCTCCATCTGTGTTACAGTATCATGGCTCCTCTGATAGAGGAGTACGACAGACACATGGATGACATGACTAAGCAGCTGCACAGATACCAGGTAATTTGGAGACTGCATTTATACTGCATTTATAATCTAGCTACTACATATGAAAGGCCTCAGCAGTCAGTCACTCTTTCACACTCACAACTTCTGTGTGTGTCACAGAAGACGCACATGCACGCACACACACACGCACGCACACTAGGTCCGTAGTTTCCATCTCTTCATTTCATTATACATATTTAAGCAGTGATTTAAAATGCCACATTTCAAATTGCAGACATTTTTTTAAATGTATAATTTGAATCAACAGGCACAAATGATAGATGTCAAAGGGAAGTTGGAGAGGGTCGTCAAGGAGAATGAACGGTAGGAGGACATTTTGTCCAGAATACAGTTATTTATATATATATATATATATATATATATATATATATATATGAATACAGTTATTTCTACATTTAATTTAGCCATGTAATATGTATGAATGACAATAAACTTGACTCCACTATATAAGTAGAGCCCATTATATTTAAATGTAATAAATCACCCCAGAAATACATTCTAAAAGAGTGACGAGTGACGTCTCTGTTGCCATGGTTACAGTGGCTATTGAGGTGGTGTTATTCAATATGCATTTATAATTAGACAAAAAATGCTTCACTTGCCACCCTGTCGATCTTTGGATAGAATGTTCAACATTTTTATTTTATTGTTTCCTTCAAATGCAATGAGCACCCTACAGCCATAACTCTTCTTATAGGCTGACTTTGCTGTGCTCTGTCTTGATACACAAATTCGGTCCTACCTCAAATCAATCCTATGTTATAGGCGAGTGGATGAAGGGGATTTTAATACGTGGATTTTTCTACAGTGGCCAGTCTACACTGTGTTGTTTTGAAATCTTTACAGACACTCCAAGAACATGCTGTCGGGACAGACTGAGTTTTACTAGTCCATTACATGCAACATGATTGGTCGAAACGAATATGAAGCCAAAGAAAGTGAAACGCCCCGTTCACCCAGATTTTAGCTTGTCTGATTTGTGAGACTATAGCACTCATAAGTCCACTTTAAGAAAAACTCTCCATACTGTGTTCTGTGTTCTTTTGGTAACATATTCCCTGCATATCTTCCAGGCTCCACGCTGAACTGAGAGAGTCTGTGGAACGGCAGCTTCAAGCCCTGCCAGGGGCTTCAGGCCTGGAGAACAGCGCCATGGAGGAGGAAGGAGTCATCAAGAACCTCCAGGAACAAATACAGCTCTCTGGGCAGGTCTCTCTCCCCTTTTATCTTTCTTCTTTTATCTTTTTCTTTCTTTATTTCTTTTTGTCGTTCTTTCTTTCTTTCTTTCTTTTTGTCGTTCTTTCTTTCTTTCTTTCTTTCTTTCTTTCTTTCTTTCTTTCTTTCTTTCCTTATTCCCTTATTTCTTTATTTATTTTCTCTCTCACACTCTTTTTTTTTTCTCTAACATCTATTTTATATTTCCTGACATACATTGTGTGTGTGTGTGTGTGTGTGTGTGTGTGTGTGTGTGTGTGTGTGTGTGTGTGTGTGTGTGTGTGTGTGTGTGTGTGTGTGTGTGTGTGTGTGTGTGTGTGTGTGTGTGTGTGTGTGTGTAGGAGCGCGAGCAGGCCATGGAGCTCTGGCAGACTGCGGTCCAGCAGCTGGAGCGTGTCCAGCAGCTCTATGAGAGGGGTGTGTGTGACGGACGGGCCCACGATGCCCAGCGGCAGCAGCTCAAGGTGCCGCCAGTAGCCATACGGCCAGCCTGTACAACCACTGTGCTTTATGGTTTAAGGATAGTCAAGTGTTTAGGTGTGAACCTTTCGGCTGGTGCCTCCCAGCCGAAAGGTTCTGGGTTTGAACCTGATGACAAAAAAATACAGCTTATATACTTTATGGGATGTGTAGTACATTTTTCTACGACGAGAACCGCAATGTCCACAGTCGACCATTAGGCATCCTTGAGCATCCTAACCCCTACCTGCTCCTTAATGACACTGTAAAAAATCACCGTAGGTCGCTTTGGATAAAAGCGTCTGCTAAATGACTAAATACTAATAGTAATTGATTGGATGCTTTCTCCTTTCTCCTCCAGGACCAGCTTGTCCAATTCCAACAGCACACCCATAATATCCAAGTGGCCAATCAAAAGCTGGAATCGGTGAGTGATGGTCCATTAAAAGGTCGTTAAATTATCACCCACCAATCAAGAACGAGACCCTTAATGATTTGTTGTTCAGAGAAAAAGAAGATAAAAAGAGGAAAGAAGGTTCTTCTAATAACTCATTTGGACTTTTAACTGAACCACCATGTGTTCCTGCCAGCCAGTTTTATTATGGATTGGTAGGTAATCCTTTAGCCAGATATTATTTCTCACTCACTCACTCTCATACACACACACACACACACACATACTGTGTGTCTATTTTAGCGAATTAAGCGTGACTTTGGAAAAGGTTAGCAGTTGGATTAACTTAATTTGGAGATTAAGCTGTTGCATCATGCTTGTGCTGTGTGTGTGTGTGTGTGTGTGTGTGTGTGTGTGTGTGTGTGTGTGTGTGTGTGTGTGTGTGTGTGTGTGTGTGTGTGTGTGTGTGTGTGTGTGTGTGTGTGTGTGTGTGTGTGTGTGTGCGTGCGTGCGTGCGTGCGTGCGTGCGTGCGTGCGTGCGTGTGCACACCCTCCCGCATACACTTGTACAGACACCTGTTAGTGTCTTTTTGAGCATAGGGTAGAGGGGAGTAATACTATATACGTGTAATGCATTTTTAATGAGAGAGCTCCAGCCGACTTTTTCGTACCAGCTGCCTCTTCTGTGTTCAAACAACAGACTATGGGGCTGAAAGTTACTCAGGGTCCAAGCCAGGAGATACACAAACAAATTTAGGAAGGGAACATTGCAGTGTGTGTTTGTGTGTGTGTGTGTGTGTGTGTGTGTGTATGCATGCATGTGTGTGAAATATGTCTCACCAACGGGCACTGTGCCTTTCCTGCCATTCTCAGACAAACCGACAGTTTGTGAAGACAGTGACGGAGCAGAGCACGGAGATGGAGGAGCTGCGTGGCCAACTGAGGTAGCTTGACACCGCGCATGTTGCCCCGACCAGAGCCATCTTTTGATTTCGAATTGATTACAATGATAGCCGAAATGGATTGCCCGCTTGACTGCCTGCCGATGACGCAACTGACTAAAAATGACAACCTATCTGGGACTATTCAGTCGGGTTTCACTGCTCTCATCTGCTCGACGTTCCCTTTGTGTGCCCCTCCACACAGGCAGTCCAAAGTTGAGCTGAGGACAGCCACAGCCAAAGTGGAGGAGATGACTAAACTCATGCAGAATGTCCAGGATCGGATGCAAAGAAAAGTACATGCATGCCATCTCGTAATGGATGACAAAAGTACCTTCCATGTTTATAAAGCAAAGTTTTAAAAAGTGTGTGTGTGTGTGTGTGTGTGTATGTGTGTGTGTGTGTGTGTGTAGGAGGAAGAGACACTAGAGGCCCAAGGTCGAGAGGAAGCTGCAGACAAGAGACTACAGCAGCTTCAGTCAGCCCTGAGTCAGCTAGAGGCCAGGTGAACAAGCACACACACACACACACACACACACACACACACACACACACACACACTGCCACTTTTGACCCATTTTCCCCAACAACTACCTCCGTCTGCACTCTGCAACGTCTGTCTGTGTACTTTTCGTTTTCCCTCCCCCTCCTACCCCTGGCTCGGCCTCCAGACTGAAAGCGGCGTCTCAGGAGGCGGAGGCTGTGCGCAGGGAGCAGTCGGTTTGGGAGAGACAGGTGGGGGAACTCCAGGGGCGCTGCGCCTCCCTGGAGGAGGAGCGCTACGACGTTTTGGCCAAAGTGCGCCAAAGCGTTCAGCTCGCCGAGGAGGCCACTCTGCAGAAAGAGCAGGTGAGGAGGGGCACACTCTCTCTCTCTGTCTTCCTCCGTCTCTCTGTCTGTCTGGCTCTTTCTCTCTCTCACCTTGTTGTTTCTCCATTTCTGAAATTATCTTTGTGACCGTGGCTCAACTTAGTATGAGTCTTTACAAGCGTGTCTGTGTCTCTGTCTCTGGTTTTCTCTCTAGGCCCTCTTGAGAGAGAAGCAGAAGGTGGAGGAGTTGGAGAAAACAAAGGAGGCCATTAAGCAGCTGATTCAGGATGCAGCCGTCCGCACCAGAAAAGAGGTGGGTAGGAGAGAGGGGTAGGTGAGTCTACACAGGTCCTCAATATTCATGAACACTGATCCATTATCTTTTTTTTAGAGTCGGCTTATTCTAATTATTTTTTTTCAAAAATGATATGAAAGTATTTTTGTTCAACACTACTGCTCTGCTAGCGTCGTCGTCTTCTTCTTCTTCTTCTTCTTCTTCTTCTTCTTCTTCTTCTTCTTCTTCTTATTAGTGGACCACTACTTATCTTTTTTTTTTTAGATAAACAGGACAGCACATAAATGGCTCGAGGATTAATATACACTGTTTTCACAACCTGAATTGCGTCAGGCTGAGACAAAGTATTAAATGTTGTACTGTAGGTATTACTTATCTTGTTGATTCCCAGTTCAAGTTTGGTGGTTTGATGGTTTGCAACGAGAAATGCGGGGGGGGTGTAGTCTTTTTGACCGCCACATTGTGTGCCCACGGACTAGCATAACTTCTTCTACTCTTTCTCTTTCAAGTTGTATTTATTTATTACTGCAAACCTTTCAAGAGGAAAACGTGCCTGCATCAACGGCTTGTTGTTTTGATTGTGAAGATAGCATATCAAATTATTACTGCCACACCGTGATCATTGCTTTAATTTGCGTTCTTCCACACAACCTTTTTTTTATTAAAAAAAACACCTGTGTACATACAAGTAACACAAGAAGGTAATTGTTTACGCCTTTTGTCGACCATACTCATTACTTAAACATCAGAACAGCTGTCTGACTAAAGACGGTTAACAAAAACGATTCAATTCTCTAGACCACAGCTGCCACCGAGTCGAGTGTGTGTGTGTGTGTGTGTGTGTGTGTGTGTGTGTGTGTGTGTGTGTGTGTGTGTGTGTGTGTGTGTGTGTGTGTGTGTGTGTGTGTGTGTGTGTGTGTGTGTGTGTGTGTGTGTGTGTGTGTCTGTGTCTGTCAGGTGGAGAACGTGCGCAAGCAGTGCAACGTTCAAATCCAACGCATGGCTGAGGAGTTATCTGCCCTGCAGCTGGTGAGGACCACCCACTCACACATGTCACACTAGCACCCCCTTTTTTTCTTTGTTTACTCTCCTACGTACCTAGTGCTCTCCTTCCTCTGTGCTTGCTATTCCTCCATGATGCCCGTTGAACCACCCCTATCCCCTTTGTCTCCACACCACCACCACCCCCCCCCCACCTCCCTGCCGCCAGGAGTGTGCGGACAAAGAGTCCCAGATTGAGCGGGCCCTACGAGAGCGAAAGGCGGTAGAGGAAGAACTGGAGAAGGTGAGGAATGGAGTGAGAGAGGGAGTCAATGGAGACTTCCCCAATACCACGAGTGGTATATATATATGGTATATAAGCGCTTTGTTTTTTTAATTTCAAGTATTTATTTATTTCCCCCGCCCCTGACAGGTGTATAAGGAGGGCCGGGCCGAGCCAGAGTTCAGGAAGATAGATGCTCTCCACCAGCGGTGTCTAGACGCAGAGAGGATGCGGGACGACGTGACCATCACTCTGCAGAGCACTCAGAATAAACTAAAAAAGTTGGACTTGGAGTGAGTTGCAGCTTACTTGGGGTGTGTGGGGAGACTGGAGTGGAATATCTATTATGCCTCAGTTCTTTTATTTTTTATCTATTCACTGCTTTCATTTTGGAGCACCGTGAAGGTCCTTGCTCTCTGGTTACCAATGTCTTATGCTCAATGACTTTCTCAGTGTTCCTGAAAACAGTGCCTTTACTAGGATTTTTTTTGGTGGTTTTGGTAAAACGACTGACCCTTGTAAATTAAGATTTGTTACCTGCCACAATAGCGGGCTTGCGATTAGACACTTGTATGCACCACAGCTGTTAACCTCTTCACCGAGAGGACCTGTATCCCCTAGAACTAATAGATTCTCAACGTTTAGTCTATCATAACCGTTGCAAGCTAAATGAACCACAATTCAACAAAATAATAAACATGTAACTGCAGGGACTGCAGATGAAAATTAGCCATTATGGCAAAATCTGGCACATTAATATGTTGGACTCAAGGGCACATGTTAATTAATGTGTGTTGTCCCTTCTTAAATAAATGAACAACAAGGGCTATGTATTTCTTACTGCATGTACTGCAGTTATGAAATCACATGCACAGCCATAGTGATCTTTTTCACGTCATGTTATCTACACAAACTATATCATATTAAGCTGAGACTCCACTGATTCCAAAAGTCCAAACCATATCATTCCGTGTCCAAAACCATTAAGAACAAACTTCACGATTTCTAGTTACAACCGCAAATTACCTTCTTACCGTCTTATCTTTGTTGTTTTTGTCAATCAAACTTGTGTTTGATCGCATAAAAACACCATACAAACTTTTGCGATCGTCCTAACCTTTCAATAGAGGGGTCAAATGATGGATTCTGGAGATGTCCACCTGTTTGTCTCATCATGTTTGTGTTGTAATGTTGGCATTGGTTTGCATTGGATTTAATGTTTTTATTTACATGAGACTCCGCCTAAACCTACCTCTTCTAAAACCTTTTTATCTATGCTCTACTTCACTTTTTTTGGTGCCAAATATTGACCCAGGTACTCAGATGTTGTGCTATGGCCCTATAATACTATAGCGCTACCAACTGATAATGCACTAGGTGGTTTTCACTCTAAAACATGAAATGTATTTCAGGCGGAAATTAAATGTTCCATTTATACTGTGTTTTAGCTTTATTCACTCTGACCCAGTAGCATACACATTGGCTATTTCACTTGCACAACAATCTCACATGTTTTACATTTCTTTTGGTACCAAGATTACATATTATAGCACTTGTTGAGGAGATATGCTCTCCAGCAAAAACCTGAGGCCTGGTGACGAAGAGGTTAACATCAAATGTCCCGCCGAGCCTTCGTTCTTTTTCAAAGAACATTGTGTGCTACTCTCTGTACTTCCAACAAGGACTGGTATCATTGTATCAAGGGGAGCCAGCCCTACGGGTCAATGCCGCTGCAGAGGGGGCCACTGGCATGAAAATAACCGTTTTTTTGTGTGCGTGTGTGTGTGTGTGTGTGTGTGTGGCTGTGTGTGTCTTTTTTTCTCCTCCATCCATAACCAACCCACCCATCCATCCATCTGTCTGTCGTTTTGACAGCTATGGCGAGGAGCTGGCCCGGTGTCAGGAAGAGGTGCGCCGGCTGCAGGGCTCGCTGGCCGGCACCCGGGAGGAGTGCGTGGGTGTCAGCGAGGAGCGGCTGCAGCTGCAGCAGGAGAACCTGCAGCTCCGCCGGGAGATGGACGAGCAGCGCAAGGCCAACCTGCTGGTGCAGAAAAGAGCCAAGCAACAGGTAACGAGCAGTGGTGCAAAGGAGGGGAGTGGGTGGGGGTGGGGGTGAGGATGGTGGATGGAGGAGCTCCATGGATGAGCTCCATGGCCACCGCCCAGCGTGGGTCAATTAACGAGGCCGAGGGAGAGGGGACAAGGATGGAGAGACAGAGAGAGAGGGGAGGAGAGGGAAGAACAGGGAGGAGGCATGTCCTGCAGGGAGAAACTACACAGAGCTCATATTGCGTGCAAAAGGAGGCTGCCGACTGCGTGAGCTGAAGGTGGAAGAGGTGCAGGGCTGGTAAAAAGCACAAAGTGGAGTTGGGAACAAAAAAATGAGCACCGTCAATTATCAAGAACAATTCTATATGTTGGATTTATTTTTGAAAACTCTTAATTAGCTTTGCTCATTACCTTGAAGTTAATTAACCCTGGCTCTGACTTGACATTTCCCATAGTGCCTCATTTATCTTGCATCCCCCTTTCTCGCTCTGGCTCTCTCTGGCTCTCTCTCTCTGACTGACTCAGGTGTCCCAGATGGAGCAAGAGTACAGCGTGAAGGAGCTGGGCCTCGACGCCCGCGTGCGTGAGCTGGAGGAGAGCAGCCGCACGTCCAGCGCCGACCTGACGCGCCTCCTCACGGCCCAACAGCGGAGTGCCCAGCGCTGGAAGGAGGAGGCGAAGAAGCTAGCGCAGGCCTTCGAGGCCAACATCGCCAGCCTCAGGTAAGACGAGGCTGTGAATAACAAATCCGTGGAAATTATGAGACACAAAGAAACAAAGGTGGACTTTTTTGGGGGGGCGAGTTGCGTATACATGAACTGTGGGGGAAACTCAGGACGGATTGCAGATTCGTCTTGTTAGTATGCTACTGAATCCACGGTGAAAAGATAAACTCACATGGTGAAACAACAACCCCCCCCCCCGGTGGGGGAAGACTACAAAAATCCTGCTTTTGCAGCTTGATTGCACCATCCTGGGATCACCATCAAACATTTAAAGATGCTTTTTCCCTCAAATAATGAATAATACACTAGACCGCTGCTTTGGTGGAGCAACAACAATTTTACAAGTTTAGACAGAAATTGACTTTATTACTAAGCCGTGAAAGCCAACATACAAATACATAAAATAAATAATAACAATACAAATATATATATGTATTGGAAAGGGGTTAAACAAGAATAATGGAGGAATTAATAATGGTGGAACAGCACAATTCCTTACGTGGCTGAAGGTGGGTCTCCTTTAGGGTCACTAGGGTTCTGTGAAATTCAAGAAAATATACTGAAGCCCTCTGAGACACGCACACGCAATTGTCTCCGTCTATTTATTATTCGCCATGCGTGCACTGAGCGCATGGCACACATCCATGTAGGCCAACCCGCGCAACTTGTGCAAGACGCATTCACCCCTTCGATCTAACCCATAGAACACACAACTAACCCCCACAAAACATTTGCGTAGTACAGCGCAAACATGTTGGAGATCTTATCTCATCTGTGGGCCTATATGTATTAGGCCTATCACCACCAATGGATCAATACACTGCGAGTAGCACAGTTCCAGCTACTACAGACCGAAAATTGCCTCTCCCCTCCTTTTCTTGGCAGGTAGACCTACATGGATGTGTGTGAGTGTACTTGGTGCATGCATAAATAGACCGACACAGTGTGTGTGTGTGTGTGTGTTAATTGGATTAGCATACAACTCATCCACATCCATCTTCCTTCTACAGCTACAAAGACCTGCTGATTATATATCCTTTGTGTTCTTTTAAAAAATATATATATATTTGGTATTTGTTCAATTAAACAAAGGCTGTACTGTAAACTGATCTATAGAGACCGACCGATTTATACATATTACAGATCACGTCTGCCTCTGCTAAGGCCTATCCTTTGGTTATGTCTTCTTTTGCCAAAGAGAAGCAGATGTGATCTATAATATGTGTATATCGGTCGCTCTTTATAGATCCTTTTCCTCATTGTGGAACGGTCATTGAGTTCAGCCTTTGCAGAACTGAACAAATATCAAATATATTAATTTAGAAAAGAACACAAAGGATATATAATCAGCAGGTTTTTGTAGATGTAGAAGGAAAATGGATGTGGATCAGTTGTATGCAAATCAAGCACACACCTCATCATACATCTTTTCTTTTTTTTCTGTTATGCTCCCTTTCAGGGCTTCTATACTTTACATTTTCGTACTGCACTTTTTTTTCTCACTTCTCAATCTCTCACATTTCATATATTTTTGAATGCATTTGACACCTTGAAGCAATTCAAGCGGACTGCAAAGAGCAGCGCCAAGCGGGGTGGTAACAGAAATCTGTCGTTTGCAACCACGGTGCCTCTGCGTTGCTCTTACCTACAGCTGATTCTAAAATAGCCGGGCGCTCTCTCGTACTTTCCAAATCTCTTTCAGGGCTGACCTGAGTCGACACAAGCAGCGCACTCAAGAGCTGGAGATACAGCTGGAAGCTGACCACGAGACCATCGCAGAGGTCAGTGTAACACACACGTACACGGCACACACACACACACACACACACACACACGGCTGAAGTTGTGGTTTCCACTGCAAATTAACATGTGTGCATGAGTGGATCGGTGTTTGGTTAGGAATATTCTTGCCCTTTAAAAAAAAAACGTGTGTGTGTGTGTGTGTGTGTGTGTATGTCCGTGTCCAGTACGAGAGACATCTGGCAGAGTACCAGGAAAAAAACGGCCGTCTTCAGAGGCGGCTGACGCAGGCAGAGCAGAGGGCGACCGTTGTTACTCAGCAGGTACGGTTGACCTATGTGGAATACCAAATGAAACAAGGGGTCCTCTAACCTTTTACAGTTTATATCATTACTAACGACTTGGTTGTCTACGGTGTGTCTGTTCAATCGCTGTTGGGGTTGGGGGGGAAAAAAGGACAATCTTGGGTTTGGTTTACGCATTAAAACCAGCAAGGGTCCATTTTGTCTGCTTTTGTCTTGCAGCTAAGCATGCTGACATCGCAGAGACGAAAGACTTCAGGCATTTCAGATCTCGAGAACGTATGATGTCGACCCTCGCTGGAGGAGGAAGGAAAATACTGTTAAGCTCTAATCAATGTGCTGTGTTTTATTGTAATTGCGTATTGCAGAAATTCAAGTTGATGAATGTATTTAATATGTTTGCCATGATCAAGCCTTCCCAGAAGCTTGTCGCTGGAACATCACATCAAATGTTTTTTTCCATGTTCAAATAAACAAACGTTTTGTCAGTACATTTTCTAACACACCTTGATAATAAACACGATTGAATAATACAATGTTTCGGCAGTTTTTTTATGAAAACACCCACGTGTCAACGAACCCCCTACGGCTTTCATTGTTTGGTCACGTGACGTGCGGCTCTCCCCCGCCCCCCTGTTGCCTAGAAACCGTCAACATTAAGTTAACGGAAGTCGTGACACTAAAACTACGACTGCGGGCTAATCTTAGCAGGTGTTAACACTGTAGGTTACAACAACTATTCCATCCTGGAAGTTTTATACGGGTTTTCCACACCGCTATGTCCATGTTTTCGGCGGGTCGGAGGGGCTCGCAGCAGCAGCAGCCTACCTTCAGAGACCCGGCTGAAGGTAGGTTACCTGACGCCATTCACTGGCGTGTTAACAGCAGTTGTTGTTGTTGTTGTTGTTCAATACACTATTTTGGGAGGACGCTGACGCCCATTCATTGTTTTTAGGAATACAGCAAGCCGCCAAACGTCCAGCCATACTCCCGGCCATTGTGAAAGACGAGCAGGTTAGAGACGTGCTGAGCGGTTAGGCCAAGCGGCGTGACCTCCCGCGCGTCACTCATTGTATTTATTTCTCCAGCCAATAGAGTGGTGCGGGGATGACGTATTTTTGTAGGCCAACCCGGAAGTTAGCGTCGCCCTGGGTTCCCTTGACAACAAGCCGATGGGTTTTTTCCCATTGGATTTTGCGTTATTGCAGAAAATAAGCTCTGTGGCAAATACAAGTTTATGACACTCACACGTTTTGTTTAGCAAGATAATCTTCACCAATTAACACTACTTATGACTTTTGAAGCGTAAATGCAATCGCCGGAAGTATTTTAAGACACGTAAAGCTTCGCAATTCACGAGTGGGGATATTTACAGACGTATTTTATGTCGTGGACCAAAACGTGTAAATCTCTTAAGCTTGTGTTAACCACAGACCTTATTTCAGGCATTTAACCAAAAACCCATTCAAAAAACCCATTGACTTCGAGACGAGGGAACCGGAAGTGCCAAAAATGCTAACGGATTTCCGGGTTTTAGGACTCATCCCTGCACCACTCTATATACTTACCATGTGCAACAATATTATATCAGACCACTTCACGTTACCTTTGTGATATTATTATATCATGACACTATGCCGTTGGAGTGTTATGTATATCTTGCCACTTATCTCTCTCTCTGCAATGTAACGTACGTACTGTATCATACCACTTACACCTCTGCACTATTATTATGTCACTTACTTTTGCAATATTATTTTCATCCTGCCATTGTCACTGTTGGTACTCACATTCTTGCACATCAGTACACTTTTCTTATCCACTGCATAGGCTGAAGTTACTTTGGTCTGTTGTTGTCTTTTGCCTTTTCTATTTTTATTTCCTTTTCGAACCAAAAACCCATTCAAAAAACCCATTGACTTCGAGACGATGGAACCGGAAGTGCCAACATGCTAACGGATTTCCGGGTTTTAGGACTCATCCCTGCGCCACTCTATTTTATTCTCCTTCTATGGTGTATAGTTGCTGCTGTAACAAGAGAATAGGGGATACATAAAGTATAATCTACATTCACTCGTAGGGCCTGAGTTTGACAGTGACGACCAGTGGTTAATTTTCTGCTTTTTAATGCCGTTCAGCGGACGCTGCTCCGCGAGCCGGCGGCGGCGGCGGTGCGCACGCATGCCCGCGAGAGAATGCTCCTCCCCCCTGGGTGGAACCGGGCGCCACCCCCCGCTCGCGAGCGACCCCCGAAGCGGGCGCACCACGCGGGCACGTTACCGGGGCAACCGGAAAAACGGGTGAGTGTTAAATGTAGAGGTAGACAATGGCGTGGTGTTCATTATAACTGCGCCTCTGGGATTCAAGATATAAAACAATGAATTAAAAATAAAAAAGAGAAAAAAACACGTTCAATTTAATACAGGCTCTCTGCTGCCATTATAATGAATCACGATAAGAGAAAGCCGGTGTCTCTACCGAGGCCAATGTCTGCACGTGGAGTCCATGTTAATAAAACTTCTTCTTCTTCTTCTTCTTCTTCTTCTTCTTCTTCTTCTTCTTCTTCTTCTTCTTCTTCTACTTTTCTCCTCCTCCTCCTCCTCCTCCTCCTCCTCCTCCTCCTCCTCCTCCTCCCAGATGGTCCAGAGCAGCACTGCACCAGCCCCCTTTCATCCCACACCCCCGCCTGCCTCCATGAAAACCACGAGGCTATCACCCCGCCGATGGTGCAGTGATGTTTTACTGCCATCCTTGTGGAGATTTTTATCAATTTGCCTTTGTTTTTTCATGTATAAATTCGCTTTTTATAAGATTTTT